>JABUQX010119651.1:0-20205 GCA_015478945.1 Trachelipus rathkii | reverse complement strand
AAAAGAACACAGAAAAGGAAAAAAATCCTATGACCCGACCCTTTGAAAAGGAGGAAAATAGGATGAGTAGTATAGAGATAAGAGCAGTAAAGACAAGAATAAGAAATTTCAAAAATGAATAGAAAAATAGCACTGAAAAAAAAAGAAAAAAGTAATAGAAAAATAACAGGAAATGAAAAATCGAAATAATTAAATAAAAACAAACGTGACAACATACAGAACACAGGGGTATCATATTAAGATAAAAAAAAAAAAAAAAATTGCGAAAAAAAAAATTAAACAAAAAAAGAAAAAAAAGATAAAAATAAAGCGCAACGAAAAGCAAAAACAAAACGCAGAGAAAAAAAAAAAAAGTAGAAAATAAAAAAAATGGACAAATAAATAAATATAAACTAAATAAAATATAAAGAAGAATGAAAATAATAATATGAATAAAGAAGAATAAAAATAAAAAGACAGAAATAAGAATGAAGATAGAAAAATAAGAAATAACTAAATTTGGAAAAAAAAAATTAGAAAAGGACAGAAATAAAAAGAATATAGATGGGAAGAAAAGAAAAGCTAGAAAGAAAAAATAAAAAGAAGTCGAAGAAAAAAGAACATAAATAATAAACAAAAAAAGAATGAATTAAAAAAAGAATAAAACATGAAATAAGTAAATGATACAAGACAAAATAAAACGGAGAAAAAAAGTGTAAGAATCGAAAAAAAGAAAATCGGAAACGAGACGAAAAAGGTGGCATAGAAGAGAGTGGTTGCTATCTATGATAGTCTGTACAAGAAGAAAAACATGTCATGAAACTAGAAAAAAATAAACTAATTGTAAGAGATTGTAATTGTTCAGTTTCCATTCCAGAACTAATAATTAGAAGAAATAAAAGGCCACGCACAATTCAACATACAGTTTCTGAGAGAAAAAATAGTGAAAGTAAATTAGAATACAAAAAAAAACACCGACGATAGTTACACTAACTAAGCGCATTTATATAAGCCTCTCATGCAATCGAATAAACATACTTAACTACTACTCGCTAACTTTTTTACTCATACATCTCTCCCCATCTACATACATACTAAAAAATCTAAACTAAGGAACTACAAAATCCATCTCTATCGGAAAAAATCAAAAATCACCATGCACTCTCATCTACTCGTGACCAAATATGGCTTCTAAGATAAATTCTCTTAAATCATTTCATCATTACTGGCAAGTAAAAATAAAAAATCAGAATTTTGACATATAACTCGAAATAAAGAGTTAAATTCAATCTTTTTAAAGACAAGGTCATCGGTCAATAATAAGATTGAACAGAATATCAAATAACTGAGAGGGTGAAACAAGAAAAAGAAAAAGTGCATAAAAAACAATCGATAAACAATCGGCCATCGATAACAAATAGAAAACAAGCGAGAAAAACAGAAGAAGAAAATAATGAAGAAGTTTAAATATCAAACTGAAAATAATGAATGAAAAAAAATGAAACAATAAAAATTATAAAGAAAGTCCTAAATTAAACCAAAATGAGCTAGGTGAATGATATCATCAAAATCGTCATACAGAAAATAAAATGAGAGTGAAAAAAGAAAGACCAATAACTAATTAAAGAATGCAATAAGGAAAAAAAACAAAAAGGCAAATTAAATGAAACAAATAAAAAAAATAAAGGACAAACTATATATTAGGCTTGCAGAAAAGAATATCAAGAATCTAAAGAATAAAAAAAATCGCTTATTAGTAAAAGGAAAAAAAAAATTAACCATCATAACCATAATATGCACCAAAAAGTACATTAGATTATAACATTTAGGTGAAAAACAAGTAAGATTACAAAAAAAAAATGGAAAGAAAGCATTAATTTCAAATTAAAATTCAGATAATCAATAAAATGAATTAAACTTGAAAGGAAATTGCCCCATTAAAATATCTTCTAGGAAGAGAATTGCTCCTATAAAAATGACAATCCCTAGTCTTAAGAAAAAAATAAAATCAATATATACATAATAGACAAGAAAAGATAAATCATAATAAAGAATATATACCGATAGTAGGACCAGATAACCAACTATTATAATTGTGGAAATAAATTAAACAAAAAGGATGGAGAAAAATAAGTGAATATAGATAGATAATATATTCACACATATAAAAATTAAATAAGAGAATAAGAATACAATAAATAAGATTAACTGATGTCGGTGTAGAGAAACCTAATGAGATTCATCAGACAAATATTTTGTACAAAGAAAAAATGAAAAATTGGAACGAAAGCGGATAGAAAAAAAAGGATAACGTAAGATAGGATATTACGCCTAGTTAGCGTAGGATTATAGAGAAGAAGAACCAATAATCAGAATAATTATTGAGAGAAAAGACGGGACGGTCAACTTTTAACCTTCCAAAAAATATACAAAATAAAAATGAGATATGTGAGTACTTAACTTCGGAAAACAACTAGAAATACTCGGAACAATAAAAAAGCAGAATAAAACAATGAAAAGAAAGAAAACCAGTAAGAAAATAGAGTGCGAAATGTGTACGCCTAATCCTCCTCCCGTTAAAAAAATATGTAAAAATCAATGTATCTATAAAATTTTACAATTAAAAATATATGTCTAACAACTTGAAAATATGTTCAAAATAAAGATTAGGCAACCTCCAAATATGGAACACTGCGATTCATCTACATAAAATGCAACTCTTGTGAGAATAGCAATTTCCCTCGTCAGAAGGAAAATGTTGGGCGGAGTTTTTGTTTATCGCGTTGGAATAATTAACCCCAGAGCAGTCAGACATGTGTTGTTGTCAGGAAAGCGGATAAATAACCCATTATTGAAGGGAAATTGGTGATGGTGGCAATGGGGAACGTGGCCCTTTAACTAAGAGAAAGGAAAACATTAAAAGGAGCTGAAAGGAGCTAGAATCGAATTATGCTACGTTAGAAATAAGCTCAGCTGCTTAAACTTGAGCTCTAAACTAACTGGAAGAAGAGTGTAGAAAAGTAGGAAAGACAAGAAGAGTCAATGATGAAAGATGGAAGAGCGAGAGAGGATTTACATGCAAAATGCTAGCAATTTATCAGTTATCAGACCTTCTGATAAGAACTAAGGTATTTAAAAGGATTGGGAAACTTAAGCTATGACAACCGCCAAAGGCGAAGGCTACGTTATATATGCTTTCATTAACAGATAAGCCTCAAGAATTTTCGTTTTCCTTTTGGTAATTTGACTTCTGATGTAGTCCAAAAAACGCTTTAGAGAAAAAAAACTTATTCAAGCAATCGAGGATGCTCTGAGGAAGAATAATAATGCTGTGTTAAAACAAGAAAATGCGAGTAAATAATTTACCAGTCCAGATAGTTGAAAGTAACACATTTTTGTTCATGCCTTAAGGGTGGAAGTGGAAATTTGGATTAGTTGTGTTGTGGAAAGAGAGGATCGATCTACAAGCCGGATGAATTAAGATGCGGAGGTGAGCAGGTGGCTGTCAAACTAATCATGGAAGAAATGGAGGATAAGGTGATAAAGAAGGGTAACATAGAATGGAAATAAAAGTAAACGGTGTGGAGGAGAGGATGATTGACTCGAAAGTGAAGAGAAAAGAAAAGCTAAAAGGCCTAAGAATCATAAATCAAAAGAACTCCCGAGTAGACCCTAAAATAAACCTCCGGATAAATTAGAGCCGAGTATTCGCATCGGGTGAGGAGAAATTAAACAAGTTTCAGTAAGATTTTAGGAGGTTCCCTGGGAATAAGAAAGGATGATTCAAGAGTATTCTGATGTCCAGTCTCAAGGCTACCTTTTAAAAGACTATCGACAATTTGCTTTAAACAGAGTGTGGTCGGTAAATCGTAAACGGATCCACAACCCTAAGCTTTATTAACAACCACTTTTGGGTTTCGCAATGGACCAAATTTCGCAGGTTATTTTGAAGCTTCCACGTTGTTGCTTGGGAAGGAGTAGTGTTCAGTACATCGCTTAGTCTGATTAAAATAGAATAATCTGGCCTAGAAAATTGGTCGAGCGAAGATAGGTAGGCCACAAGTTGATATGACGTATGTAGGCAGTGAAAAAAAATGGGCGATAATACTGTATTGCCCATGGCGTATGGGCGTGATGGCTAGGCGTATGGCGTATGGCGTATGGCGTATGGCGTATGGCGTATGGCTATATATGTTCCTTCTCTAAAGTTAAAACTAATAAAGTTGACTTAATTGCTCGGCTTGTTTCAGCGCTATTCATCGCAGAGACGCTGCCTCTAGAAATTATTCCCGTCTTTGAACTCTAGAATCTAAAAACTTATTTAATTTACATAACAGAATCCTACCAATAATTCTATATTTATATAAAACACGTTAAACCTCTTTTCACCGTAGAATAAATTATCAATGAATAATAAAGGCTTTTTTCTGGTAAATAAAGTCAACTGTAACTGATCTTCCTCCACTGATTTCTTAACTGCAGACAAACTTTCTCATACCTTTATTTCTAATTCTCACACCTTTAAAATTTCCAACATTTAAAAATTTCGGAGCTATTCCACCTTTTTTTACCTCCCTCCAACTCATCTGAAAGTATATTCCTAATGGATCATTTATATGATCTCAATGACTGCTTCTTAAAAAACTTGTTCTTCCGAAACCTGAATGCAACCCATTGTTCCTCTCTAAAAGTATAATTTCTGTGATATCTGCTAAGTACAGCCATCCAACCATTTTCCTACTCTTTTATTTCTGGCAATAGATTAGGTCACATCGAGAGATACATGTGTTTCACCTGATTTCGAAAAAAGGGTTCCCCCCACTTCATGTATCTTCATACCCTTTCAATCAACAATACTACTGGAGGCAGTATTTCACTTTCCTTCATAGACAGATCATTGAGAATCTTTAAAAAATTTTACACTATTGATTGTAATGTCACGCCAGGAAAAATACTGTCCCGATAGTTAAATAACGTACTCTAACATGTGTGCATTTTCTTTATAAAACTTTCTCATACTTTAAGTATATATATATAGTACTGTAGGCATTGACACACACCGTCAATTTAGCGCACCGCACCAAAATGCCAAAAAAAAAAAAAAAAAAAATATGATAGTAATTAGGCATCATGCATTCCCAACCGCAGTAACGGTATTATGTACGTCTCAGAGATCGAATCCAGTCTCGCCTACTGCTTTTCAAAAATAATTTACGGTAATATAAAACTAATATATAATTATTCTATACTTGAGAGCTAACTTAGTATTGCCTATTACGGAATATTAAAGCTACGATGTATAGTTTTATTATATATAGTTAACTGTAATCACCGTGAACTAGCGCAATATAAATTAGAGTAGACCAAAGTGTAAGTCGTTTTACAGATCGAATAAGACGCACAAATATCATCCTAACGATGAAAGAGCGTAAGCGGCTTCGAATCACTTGTCAGGATCTAAGGAGCAACTACCTGCTCAATTTAACTCTCAATTGAAATAGGGACGGAAATGCCCCCCGGTGAGATTCCGACCTATTTAATATATATTTAATAATTACTATATAATAATATGTCCTGCCAGAGGTTTGCGTAATATAAATTTTATTTTGTTTAAGTTTTGTTTCATCGTTTTTTTCCTATATATGATCTATTAATATCTTATATAACTATTAGCAAAATTGAAGTTACAGTCTCGGATAAATAATGTATTAGGAAATTATTAGTAGAGTAGTTATTTTAAGATATGTCACATTCATAAATCTTTGATGTTGTATGTTGAAATAAAAGTCAGTTGAGTTTTGTTTTAATTTTAACGATTTTTTTATTTTAATTTTGATTAGGTTGCTAGTTATAGAGAGTTATAAGAGTTAGCCCACTTAGATAATAGCGAACTTGCTTTTTATAGATTTTGTTTTATCAGAATCAGTATAAAACTTCTTTCAATCAAGAATAAACGTCACAACAAAAAAGTGACTAAAAACATGTGTAAAAACAGAATTTTGTTTCTAGTTACATAATGTGCATAACTCCTTAAATGCTACAGTGTTAGTGATAATAATGATATTTTAGTAATATTAATTTCTTATAAAATGTAATAAAATATAACTATATATAATATCATTTAATAAATTAAATAATAAGTTAAACGCTTACTTTTATGCATTATTTATAATCGTTAAATATTATATATTCATATTGATATTTATACATAATTAATAAGAATAGAAAGCACCGCATCAACAAAGCACCACTCTTTTTAAACAATATATAATATAATATACAGTAAAATAATATTAAAATAAACTAACCACATATATATAGTTCACAATTTTCCGTTTAATAGAATTCATATATCTAAATATTTATTATTATAATAAAAATATAATAAATTAATAAATAATAATAAAAAAACAGTTCAATAGCATAATTTAAGGAGCTTTATACACCTACTAAGTATATTTTTAAAGATAATTAAGATATGGTAGCCGATTTCGAAAAACTTTGTTCTAAAATATATAATATAATATTATTATATTAATATAGATATATAGATAAATTTTTAAAATATAGATAAATAAAATATAAATTAATATAAAGAGACATAATGTAATCTTCAATATATATAATAAGTTAAATTATTTATATTATTGGTACGAAAAAATTTATTAATATATTATATTAATTAATTATAAATATATATAGTTATATATATAAAATAATTTATAGTTCGTAATATATATCTTATTAAATATTAATATATAATAAATATATTATAATATATATATATAGATAGGGAATAATATAATAATATTATATCATATAAATAATATATTATATATATAATATATAAATTTAATAAATAGATAAATTATTTGTATTAAAATATTTGATGGTTTATAATTAATATATAGATATATATATGATGATATGGAAAAATCGATCAATTAGATATATTAATCATAATTAATATATAATAATTAATATAAAACAGACAAATGTAATCTTAAATACTAATATATAATAAATATTATTTACATAATAATATAGTATCTTATAACTTATTTATACGAGTGTCCACGAAAAGTTAGTAACATTATTAACTATAGTTTTAGATAAAATGCTGAAATTATCTATTTGAAAGTTTGGCAAAATTTGAAAGGAAAGAACTGGGTTTTATAATTCAAAGTATGAAGCAAATACATAATAAAAAAAAGCAGTACTATTTTAAAATAATAAATAAAATAAAAAAAAAAAAATAAAAAAATATTTTTAAATTAGTGAAGATAATTAATATCTATTTTCATCAGAATTAGTACTGGCAATGAGCTTATTTAACGTGGACTTTTTAGGATTCGTGCATAAAGCATATTTAAATGCGTTTGCGTAGTTGTCTATTTAATGAATGTTTTTGATAAAAACACCCAAACTTTGGAACACCCCTTAAAGGGTATATATATTCCGCACCGTGTGAAACAGTGAAGAATCGGTCTTCAATCGGCTTCTTCCGGGAGTACGAACAGTGGATTTAAGATAATATTCCTACCCCCCTAACTTCGGGTAAGGGGTTCTGTCAAGGTAGAAACAACCACCGCGATTCATTTAGGTAATGGTATGGTGGGGTGCGCGGGTGAGCCTTCCGCCCCATCCTTACGGTGTAATTGGAAATAAACTGACATCTCTCTCCTCCTACAAGGTGCCACACGTGCGCGCCGACAACCTACCGTACGTGGACCGTGGGGTAAAGAATTACTGGATATATAGTTATGAGTAAATATTAAATAGTAGATATCAATAATGACGGCAAGTAAAGTAGAGTGGGGTACTGAGCTGAATAACGGAACAGAAAGGGCGGGACGTAATTGCCGAGACCCCTAGGGAGAAGTGCGGAAGGAACTCCACCAAAAGCTCGACACCCAAGATAACTACTAAAAGAAGTGAAGGGGGGGGCCGTGGGAGACTACCGCCTCCTAGGAGTAGGTATATAAATAAAGTGACCGATCACGTGGAGCTCGGGGTAAATTACCCCGAAAGGTGCGCGGGAGAGAACATTAGTCTCTTCATCTCGGGCGCTGTCATCGTGTAGAATACCACTTAGACTTGACGCAGAGGTGGAAAAAAAAAAAATGATGAATGACATTATAACGCTGGGTCCTACATTTACCTCATCTCATTAAATTGACTAGCTATGAATTATTCATCCGAATGAACAAAAGGGGAAGATTTTGAGTTTTTACGAACCGATTCTACATGAAACGGCTGGCTCCTGAATCAAAATGATCACTTTATACCATTCACGGTCTCTCTTCTCTCTCTACATCTCTTCATCTAACTATACTCATACATCATAGCACACATAAATAAAAGAACAACTGACCATTCCTCGTCCTCTCTACGTGTCCTACATGTACATCTCATGTGGACTCATACATCTCTCACTTTCGCAACTTATGTAAACTTGTATATCTCTACTAAGGCTTTGATAGTTGTCCTTAACTGTGGGGTTAAAACACTTCACCTATAAATTATTTACCATTTATACTATTTGTAATCTTTGTGAGTCTGCGATTTTCAGTCTTTTTATTTAGTTATTTCATTTTATTTTTATTATTTTTTTATTGTTTTTGTTTTTCTTTGAATATGAATGTAGCAATCGTGGTTGTGAATTTTGTTGTTTTTCTCATATGTTTGTCGGTGTTTCGTCTGTTATCTTTGGGTCAGTTGTGTTTTAATGTTATACGATAAGAGGTGTTGTCTGCGATATTTTAAATGTTAATTTGTATTGTTTGGTTAATTTATGTATTATAAATTTTAATTAACAAATGACGTGTTGTCTCGTATGTTGTTATAGTTTCCCTCGGATATTGTTTTTATAATTCCACTCAGATGTTGCTATTGTTCCGTTTGTTATTGGTGTTTGAATTGTAACATCGCGATTTACCTATGAAGTAATTATCGCTCCGTTTCGAATGCATTATAGATCATATAAAATCGTCAATAATATGTGTAGGTTTAGGGTTAGGTGTAGGTTAGGCTAGGTTAGGTTAGGCTCAATTAGTTAGGGTTAGGTTAGGTTAAGATAAATAGGTTTAGGTTAGATCAGGTTGTTAAGGTAGGTTAGTTAGGTTAGGTTAGTAGGTTAAATTATTGAATTCGTCAAATAGAAGAAACATAACTAAAAAATAACCAGATATAAAATTTTTTTTTATATAATACAAATGTCGACCCAATTTCCTATCGACAGTGGATTTGGGTATAAGTCCATATTAACTTCAAAGTGTTGTCTCGGATGTTCTCATTGTTCCCTATGTCATTCCAGGTCTGTGTTATAATTTTAAAATCCATATGTCATGTATATATAAATATATAATATAATATATTATAAATTATATATATATAGTATATATATATATATTATGATTATATTATAATATATATAATATATATATAATATATATATAGATATATATAATAATATATTATTAATAATAAAATTAGTACTTATAGTTAGCTATTCTTTTGGAAATCTGGTTTTAATAATAAAAATAACGGAACCAATGCTCATGAACATTTTGTGGAAGAACAATAAAATTCTGTGATGAGGTTTTGTTTATATAAAATAAAAATATATAGGATTAAGGTGGAAAACGTAACTAATAAAGAAACTCTCTGGATAAAGGGGAATAAGACTTGAAATCGACGATTTTCGGAAAATAGTAATTTCAGTATCAGGACAAAAATGAAATTGATTAAATGTTTAAGGTGAACTTATAGCGGTGATTCACACTAATTTAAGTAAGTAACACAAATAAAAAATTAAATAAGCACAAAAAAATTTATAACTAGAACGTTAACAGGTTGAAACGGATAAAAACTATCATTATTTAGGTGAGGGTTAAGGATGGTGTATATGAATTAAATTTAAAACTTTTCAGATCCAAGTCTTTTACCTTACAAAGTTACCGAAAAAAGTTGTTAATAACCATGTTTGTTCGTGCCTGCAAAGATTGGAGAGGAATTAACTGTTTCCCGAACGTCGACAGATCTATAACATATTTATTACCAGAATGATTATTTATGTAAAACATATTAAAATCTGTTTTATTAAATAAAACAAAACTCATCAAGAATGTTGATCGTGGTCTCTCCACTAAAATGTCAGGAGCATTGGTTCTGCATATTTTATTATTTTTATTATATATATATTATTTTTACTCATTAAATTATGATTTATTAAATTATCCATAAATATCTTTACTTTAAATTACTATTCTTATTATATTATTATTATTATTATAAAATTATTATTACATATTATTATTATTATTAAATATTATGATTATTATTAATTATTATATTATTAATTATTATTATTATTATAATTTTAATTTAACTAAAAATTCTATATTATTATAATTTATTATTATTATTATTAATTTAATCAATTATTATTATTATTATTAATCAGTATCATAATCTGTAATAATTATTGAATCATTATTATAAATGTTATATTATTATTTTATTTTAATTAAATTTATTATATTATTATTATAATATTATAATAAATATATATATATATAATATTATATATATATTAATATATCATATATAATATTATATTAAAATATATATTAATATATTATATAAATATTATATATATAATATATATATATTATATATATATATTATAATATATATATATATATATATTATATATTAAAATATATAAATATAATATATAATATATATGATATAAGAATAATGTAATATATTAAATATAGCTAAATATGTATGATATATTAAATATAATATATATATATATATAATATATATTAGTAAATATATATTTATATATAATATATATATAATATATATATATAAAAAATATAGCATGTTTTAAATATAGGTATAATATAATATATATATATATATATAGATATATATATATATATATATATATATATATATTAATTTCTGTTTGTGCTTGGTAAATTGATAAACATCGCGTTTTACTTTTGAAAAGTAGTCATTGCTGTCGATATGTTAAAAATGCTTGGTAAGAATTGTAACATATACTTCCAGTGTCAGGTGTTTGCATTGTTACGTTTTCCATTGATGGGTATGTGTTTTAACATTGACCCTTGTCTCAGGTTTTTTGCTTGTTTGTCTGACATTATTTTTGTTTGTGTGTTTATTCGTTGTGTTTTTTCGGCTTTGCAATTTTGCTGTTGTTCTTCTTCAGTTCTTATTGCTGAGTTTGTATTGTAATATCAACATGTTATCTCATGGAAGTTTAGAAGTGAGTGCCATGTGCCAAATTCTCTTGAGAGGTATGAAAAGGTTCCGACCTGCAGCGAAGGATTCATCAAAATGTCAAAGAGCATAGGACCAAAAAATCAGATAAAGAGATAGAAATATCAATAATCTCTACTCTCTCTCGTACTCTCTTCTCTCTCTTCTCTCCTCTCTCTCTCTCTCATCTCTCTCTCTCTCTCTCTCTCTCTTTTCTCTGTTCTCTTCTAGGTGTTGTAGTCCAGGTCAGATTTCTGATGTTCTTGTGAACATGAAGTCTTCTTCCGAATTCTTTACCAATGAAAATGCGAAATGATGAGAAGAAATGACCCAATGATTGCCATTTTTCGTATTATGCAGAGAAGTTACCAACTAATTTTGATTGAAATATTCTTATCTGTTTTACAGATCTAGAGCATAAAGAAGAAGAAAACCTTTCACGATATAGAGCCTTAGAAGTAATTTCCCTTTACTAATTTCCCTAATGAACTTAAATCCTCTTTACCTAAACTTTCCCAATTCTTGCACATTAGTTTGAACTATTTCTCGAAAATAGTTGAGCTAAGGGTGTAAAACCCTTTATTAAATATATTATATATATAATATATATATATTATATATATATAAAATATATATATAATATAATAGATAATAATATAATATATATATATATATATATATATATAATAATATATATAGTAATATATATAGTAGTTATATATAAATAAATATATTATATATATTATAATATTATACATATATAAAGTATATATACAAAAAAAGAATATATAATATTATAATAATAGTATATGAATAAATATAATATATATAATATATATATATATATATATATATATATATATAAATAAATATATATATATATATATAAATATAGATATAGTGGATTTGAGGTTTCGATGCAGTGAAGACGTAATTAATTATAATTTATTATTAAAAAAAAAAAAAATTATTATATTATATTATTAAATATATTATTATTATTATTATTATTATTAATTATTATTATTACTATTATTATTATTATTATTATATTCCCATTATAATTATTAAATTGATTATTATTACATTATTATTATTAATATTAATTATGTATATTTTTATTTCTCGTATTTATTAAAAAATTTTCATTACTATAGTTATGTATTCATAATTTTGATAATATATTATTATTATAATTATTATTAATATTAATTATAAAATTATTATTATTATTATTATATTATTATATATATTATTATTATTAATTATTATTATTATTATTATTATTATTTTATTATTATATATTAATAAATTTATAAAGAATTATTTTATTATTTATTTCTATATTAAAATTATTAGTTGTGTAAATAGGTAGCCGCTTATTTATGTTCCAGAACACTCAATACGAGCCAGATGATTATACTCCAAAAAAAAAGAATACGATGAAGGGTAGTAGGGGATAGCAGGAGTTGCAGGTGTCGTTAGGAACAAAATGATTAAGCATCTGATGTTGTTTCCTAACAACCATAGAATTATTATAAAAAATAATAAAAAATTGTAAAAACAAAAATGAAAGGATAGACTCTAAAAAAAGAATAAAAGTAAACAATGTAAAAACGAAAATAAAATATTAAAAAGATCTAAAGAAATTAGAGCGGTAATAAAATAATCAAAGTTTAAAATAATTTAATCCATATAACTAAATAATCTTTATATGAACAAAGTAGGCTTATTCTGGCCTAATTTGCATAATACATTTCAATGTTGAGGTATTTAAAGGTTTAAATAGAAATCATACATAAGTTTCCTCATGTGTGAAATACCTACAAACATATCATAGCCATAAAACTATTGAACGATTAAAACTAAAAGAAAATAAAGAAGGGGCCTGAATTGAAAACTGTAACTTGTCATATGTCAAAAAAAATGAAAAGTCTAAACTGAAAATGTAGCTATTTATTTCGTGTTTAGTTTTTCAATGTAAACTTTTTTATTCACTAGAGACCAACAGCGTATTGGTTATATAAGTCTTCATATTTTATTTTTTAGAGTATATGAATTTGAGTTTAATAAACATCCGGAGGTGGAAGCCCCTCATAGCGCTATACTCTTACCCTATTAATATAATATATATTATTATTATTATTAATTATTATTATTATTAGTATATTATTATTATTATGTATTATTATTAATAATTATGTATATATTATTATTATTATGTTTTATATATTATATATTGTTATTATTATTATGATGGTGTCGTAGTAAAGTGAAAGTGGTGTGAAATGGGAATGGGGCGTGGTCTGCGTAGTGTGCGTGTACTGCAGTGAAAATATGGTGACGCTGTGTTAAGACACAACGCGTGGTGTGTGTGATGTGATGTGAAATGTGGTGAATGATGTGTGAATAGTGTGTGTTGTGACTGTGATGTGATAGTGAACCATGGTGAATGTGACTGTTGATGTGATAAGAATGTGTGTTGTGTAAAGTTGTGTGAATGTGTGAATGTGATGGTAATTTCTCTAACTTTTAATTTTTTTAATTAAAAAATTAATTAGTTAAAATACAATACTAACTTGGAAAAAAACCATGTTATTCGTTTCAGTATAGTTCTAAGTACGGTGTTTTAAAAGATGGTAAAATCCAGTAATTTAACTTCTTTTCAATTAATCTTAACGGGATACAAGAACTTGGTTAGGTTTTTTTGCAAAGTTCAAATACTAATATTCCTAATAGAAAGTGGGGAATTGCTAACAATAATTTTGAGCTTTATTTGTATACACTGTTTCAAAATTCATAGATTGTTTTAAAATTAATAATTTAAGCACTTGGGAAAATAATTAAATAGGTTTTAGATGTAGATGATACACATTTTTAATCTCGCATGTCACATTAATTGTTTTGTTTGTTTGATATTTTTGTTTTTGTGTGTTTATTTTGTATTTTTGTGTTAGTTTTAAGTTTTTTATCTTGTGTAATGGCTCACGATTTGACGCATAGAGCCGTGGGCACATTCTATTGATAATACTAACATCAGATGCCTTACACAGTGTTACCCTTCAAATTGAAAAAAATCCCGTGAAACGTACCGACTCTCTAATTCTAATTCTAACCTTTTTGCTTTAGACCTTGGACTCACAAAGATAGCTAGAATTTACAAACCTCATAACATCAGTGTTAACTACTCTCCAACTACAACATTATTGTCATATTACTTATACGAAAAACCAAAACACTAAAGAGTGAAATAGTGATGCACTACTAAACAAACTACCTAACGACTCCTGTAATACGCCTCGAAAAAAATCAGCGAATCTAAAAACATCGATGGTACTGTTTCCTTAGAAATCTTTCTTTCTTAAATAACTATAATTTGTGCTTCTGCATAACATTTCCTAACACAGATCAGATATTCTCAGGTCATTTTTTGAAATATCGTCAAAATATTTCTCAAGAGACTGTACATAGTCAATAACCACCTATTTATATAGTATAGATATTTACACTATATACTATAATAATATAATATATATTATATTATATATAAAATATATATAATATAATATTATATATATAATATATAATAGTTATAATATATATAAAATATATAATAAAAAATAGTATATATATAATTAATAAATCGATATATATAAAAAAATAATATATTAAAATAATAAATATATATAAAATATTTAATATATATATAATAATTATATATATATAATATAATTAAATAATAATATATATAAAGTATATAATATAATATAATTATATTAATATATATACATAATATAATATATATATTAATATAAATATATATATAAAATATAATATATAGTATAATATAATATTTATATATATATATATATAAATATATATATATATATATATAAGATATTATCTATAGATAAATATAATAATATATATAATATAATAATTTAGGGAGTTGTCAATTTACACAAATGCTCTTGAATTGTTGGGGTCCCTACTTCAATTATTGGTTCAAGCGTAGGGGCGAGAAGCCGAAAATCAGTTTTAAGCATTCTCACACAATCTGAAAACAGAACTATTAAGAAACACAGACACAGCATTTCCGAAAATCGTTGCCAAATAAGATCTTCAAAAAATATTGACTATGTTCAACCACCAAGTCCTCTTTCCATAATAATATAAGCCACCCGTCGTTGAAGCACCTATTGGTAGAAATCTTAAGACTACAATCTTATATAAGGTTAGCTTAGATTAATTAAAATACGTTCTCTTCCTAACAATCAATATCTTGACCTATGCGTAATTATCTTACGTGAGACACTATAACACTTAAATCAAGATCAGATTCATGGAACAAGGGGAGAGAACGTTGCACTGGACTGAACTAAGACATTTGAGAGGCTATCGAAGGCTTTCGACGATAAATTGGGAATCTGTATATCATGAATTATTAAATACTATTTGTATCATCTATTTTTATAAATTTTCTGCTCCTCAACTTATATCATTTTCTCATTTTATGTATCCAATTTAAGATTTCATCATTTTACTCTTTTATTAATTTTTATATTATTATAAATTAATTAGTATAATATATGGTTAAAATATATTATATGTATCATTCTTAGAACATGCAATTAATTATCATTATTTATTTTGATTAGTTTGATTTTTTTTTTTAAATTTTTGTTATATTATGGTTAAATAATATGTATATGCTATATAAATATTATTATATAATTATTAATAAATTTTCGTTAAATGGTTATAAATATTAATTATTTTTTTTATTTTTATGATGAATTTATTATTATTGTTATTTTAATTATTTCGTTAACTTCATTAATATTATTATTATTATTATTATAATTATTATATTTATATATATATATATTATTATTATTATTATTATTATTATATTATTATTAATTAATTATAATTAATTAATTAATTATTATTATCATATTATTAATATTATTATTATTATTATGATAATTATTATTTATTATTTATTATTAATATATTATTATGTTTATAATTATTTATTAAGGTAAATAGCTAGCGCAGAGAGATGCTCGAACCCCAGACTTAGAAATATACAAATAAATCACAAAGCAAAATACTCCGTCTAGTTTGGCTAGTAAGAAAGACAGAAAAAAAGAACGCTGAATTTGTTGCACTGATAAAAGGGCACCGAATATTTTTGCTTGCAAAAGGTAAATCCTCTGGGAGGAGAGTGGGAGGAAGGGGCAAAAGAGCTGCCGAAGTGGGAGAGGAAAACATGACTAAGGGAGAACTCCAGTGAGAGATAGTTTAAGTGAGGGAGAGAGTGAGAGAGAGAGAAAAGCTCGACAAATAATCAGGTCAAGATCTAGATGATAGATAGATAGATAGATAGATAGATAGATAGATAGATAGATAGATAGATAGATAGATTAGATAGATAGATAGATAGCATAGATAGATAGATAGATAGATAGATAGATAGAGGGATAGAGAAGATAGATAGAAAGAGAGAATATTAGATGATATATAAATAGTAAATAGACAAATTAGATGAAGTAGAATAAATAGATAATAGATTTTTAGGATACAGTTAGATTTGATAGATAAATATGTTAGATATATAGGATTGGTAGATTAAGATAGAGAGATAGCATAGATAGATCAGATAGATAGATAGATAGATAGATGAGATGATAAGATTAGATAGAGTAGAATAGATAGATAGGATAGATAGATAGATGAGATGGATAGAATGATTGATAAGGATAGATAATAAATAGATAGAAGATTATATAGATAGATAGTAGAGATAGATTAGAATAGAAGATAGATAGATTGATAATAGATAGATAGATAGATAGATAGATAGATAGATAGATAGAGATGTGTATAGACACGGAGAGAAGAGAGAGAGAGGAGAGAGAGGAGAGAGAGCGAGAGAGAGAGAGAGAGGAGAGAGAGAAGAGAGAGAGAGAGAGAGAAGAGAGAGAGAGAGAATGAGAGAGGAGAGAGAGAGAGAGAGAGGAGAGAGAGAAAGCATTCCTTAAATAAGTGATAGAGAGAGGGAGAGAGATCGCATTCCTTAAATAAGTCGAAAAAAAATGTTTTCAGAGAGAATCAATATCAAGGTCAACGTAAAAATTATAAGAAAAATTTCGATAGTAATGGTACAAGTAATAATAATAATAATAATAATATTAAATAATAATAAAATAATAATAATAATAATCAATAATAATTATAAAAAGTGAATAATAATAAAATAATAATAATGCACATAATAATAATATAGTTATTTGAACAGTTATCAAAATTCAAATAAGAATAATTTATTATAATAGTATAATAATAATTAATAATAAATGAATGAATAAATATGATAATCAAAATAATAATAATGATAACAATAATATTAATAATAATAAATAATAATCATAGTAATAAAAATATTAATAATGATAAATAATAATGATAATAATAATAATAATAATAATAATAATAATAATAATAATAATAATAATAATAATAATAATAATAATAATAATAATAATAATAATAATAATAATAAAAAAATAATAATAATAATAATAATAATAATAATAATAATAATAATAATAACAATAATAATAATAGCAAAACTACAATAATAATAATAATAATAATAATAATAATACTAATAATAATAATAATAATAATAATAATAATAATAATAATAATAATAATAATAATAATAATAAAATAATTATAATTAATAATAATAATAATAATAATAATAATAATAATAATATAATAATAATAATAATAAAGAAAGAAAGAAAAAATTAGTAGCTAAAGTTATAGTACCGATAATAATTATAATCCAAATATTAGTAATTGCGAATGTAATACTTGTATTATGAATGAACTCACGACCCTTTTAGTACAATATTTAACCAGATGGTGAATTATTGCAGCTAACTAAATAGTTGTCTAGTTCATTTTCATTTTTAATTTTTAAAGCATCGTTCTGTGAGTTTCGTTTAATAAATAGATTACCATTTTTCATATAACATGTTTTTATAAACTGAGGATGATCCTTCTTTATAGTTAGAGCTTTAAATAATAATTTCTTCTTTATCGGATATAAAAATTCCTTCAAAGGTGTTTCTTGGTTTTAACCGAACCCAAGCCATGAAAATGTTTGCTTTCAGATTTTCGACATTAATTTTAAATCTCAGTGACCGTGTATCTATCTGTGACGTCATTGCCGCGTTCTTTTCCAAGTCTGTAGGCTTCTGAAATATCACAGGGTTGTATTTTTATGTTCAATTTTCGTTCGATAGTGTTGATAACTGTTAATTTACAATTTCTCTTGCTGGAGGTGTTCTGGACCTCCTGTTCAAAATTTTGTACTGGTAGCTTTGCGGCCGAAAAGTTTCCCAGATATTCAGTATTTGTGAGACTGGATTTGACACCTCTTTGCTTTTCCGATTCTAATTTGTTCAATTTACGTTTCAATTCAGAAATTTCTTCATCTTTACCTTTTTGTTTATTAATCTCTTTAAATTCCTGAAAAGCGATTTTGATTGATGCCAATTTACTTTTTAGCTTGTTTATGGTTGCTAGCAGGTCAGAATAATCGGAAGAATCTGTTTGCCTCTGGGTATCGTGGAGGGGGGGGAAGGAGGTCTAAGAGATATTGGGGAAGGGGATATGTTAAGGATTTGGTATTCTTGAGAATCTGTTAAACTTTCGAGGGAAAGGTCTGTCTGGACTTCCTCTGTTTCGAAGTTGCCAATTATATGTTTATTTTTCTTTTTCTTATGTTTTCCATTATTGTTATTGATTTTGCTTCCATTGTAGTTGAGTTTGTTCTTAATACTAAGCATTAATGTCACTTCTGTTGTTGTTATTAGTGCTGGTATTGCAGGGGTTGTTGCCATTGTTATTTTTGACTTCGGTGTTGCCATTGTTGTTGCTGGCACTGGCACCATAGTCAGTAGTAGGAGGGGTATTCCGGTCGTGCTGACCACCTGACCAGCGATGAGCACAATCGCTAATCAGGTGGATATTTTTTTTTCAGCTACCTTTATGGGTGTTTTTTTTTTTTTTTTTTTTTTTTTTTTTTTTTTTTTTTTATTTTTAGATTTTATTTATTTATTTATTTATTTTATTTATTTATTTATTATTTTTTTTTTCGCGGATTCCCCCCCCCCTTAAAGGGAGGGGGGGCGTTTCGGAGTTCACCAACGCGTTTTAGCTTAACCGCAAGGCCCCGCCGAACCGCGCCGAACCGCGCAGCACCGCATCCGCCACCGCACCGCACCGACCACCGCACCGCACTGGCACAAGCCGGACCGGTTTTTTTTCCTGTTTCGCATCCTCGTTTTTCTTATAACTCATGAATGTATTCTTAATATCCACCGAATATGCATCCATAGACACATACACTCACCCTTATACACACACACACACACCCCTCATCATTCCAGTCCTTCCCTCCTACCCCGTTTCATTCACCGTATCTCAATACCCATTCCATTCACCGTGACTGCTTTATCTGTCTGTGCTCTCCAAGAAGGTCTTCCTAATCCCTATTACCATTAAATTTTGCATTGAATCTATTTTTTTTTAGGAGCAGGAGACATAGTATATAATATATATATATATAATATATATATATATATATATATATAGTATATATATATATATAATATATATATTATATATATATAGTTGCCTTCTTGTTACTCTTCTGGAAGTTTCACAGGTATCCTGAACCCCTTGGGCCTTCTTTAAGGAATGGTGCGCACATGTTTCATTTTATACACTACTAGTCATGTACTATCGGCACAGACGCTTGCGCATGCATGTATATGCATTATGCGCACGCGCATAACATCTTCTATCTTCTGATGCGAATCATCCCACCCACAAGAATGAACAAAGGAATTG
>JABUQX010119650.1:5000-25000 GCA_015478945.1 Trachelipus rathkii | reverse complement strand
AAAAACCACGTAGGGCAGGATGGAGCTGTTGGAGAGAAAGAAAAAAAAAAAAAATATTAATAATTAAGAGATTTAAGGTTTGTGGGTATTGAGATTTACCAATAGGAAGCGAGGTTGTGTATTTATAAGAAGGAACTAGTTGGTTGAAACATAGGTCAAGGTGTGTTCAAGAATTGGTTGGGACGATCCGGACATGTGTGTGGGTTCCTATAATTAGTTTCTCCAGATCGTTGAGAATGCTAAAGGATTCGGCCTCCTCCCCACCAAACCCACCTAAATCAGTATGAGAGGACCCCAACCATTCAGTGTTGCGTTCATTGAAATCCCCCAAATAGAGGACCTCAGTATTTGGATGAGAAGATATAACAGTCTCGTGAGAAGTAGTAAGATTTCAAAAAGGCGTGAAAATCTGTTGTGTTAGGAGAACAGTAGCAAAGGCACAAGATTATTGTAGTAGAAGAAGAAAGATTTTAAGCACAGAACATCGAAGTTAAGGAGATTCAGGATTCTCGAGACGTGTTACAGGGTGTTTATGCTTTTACATAGGCACATTACTCACCCTTTAGATGGAAACTTATGAAATGTTATTTAATTGGATATATTAAACGAGTTGGGGGATTAATTTATATATATATATACATGGGCGTCGTCAGGGGGGGGCAGGGGGGGCAGCTGCCTCCCCCCCCAGAAGTGTTTACTCTTATAGAGCTTACCTGCGGAATTTTTTTGATCCAACGTCCAGTTCCGGGTGAACTGTTACAGTACGTTTACGATATATATATATATATATTTATATATTAATATATAATATATATATATATAGTATATATTTATATATAATATTATATAATATATAATATATATATATTATATATATATATATATAATATAATAAATATATTGTTATTCTATCTATGTTTTTTTTAAATGTTGATATGTATATATAATTCTAAGATTTTGTGCCAAGTCGATTCTAATTTTTATTAAAACTGTTAAAGGTCAAAAGTAGGCATTGAAATTATCATCTCAAACACCGCCTCGCTCTCTAAAGTTTATAGTTCCATGTCATAGATCATGGAGATATTAGGAGATTCTTGGTACGTACGGGTTTACCTTAAATTTTATGATTAAATTTTGTGTAATTTTACTCCTAAAAAGTAGGATTTTGTAAACACATGATCTACTCGTCTATATGAGGTTTAGTTCATTTTGAAAAACGTATTTTTCATTACACACGAGAAATTAGTGGTAAAGTTCAACATTAGCTTTGGCATATACTTTCAATTTTTTGTTAACATTCTTGAATCTTAGTACAAATATTAGCCTATGACATATGTAGGCCAGAGATTTACAGTAGAGTAGAACCCATATATAGTATATTATATATATAATAATTATATATTATATATATAAATATATAATATATTATATATATATATATATATATATATATATATATATATATTATATCTATTGTTTGCAAAGTTAAAATTTGAAAAGGAGACATAAAAATGGAATAGTTAGCGGGCGGTGAAAAATAGAGAGAAGCTCAAGGAACAAGCCCACAGAAGACTACACAAGAGGCAGGGCCCTCATGCTTTTCGCATATATCGCTATGCTGAAGAACCCAGACCAGGCCTCAGCACCTCGACGAATCAAGATATGGTGGCAGATCTTCGATGCTGGCATTTCATCAGTGAGATGACAGTCACGGAAGAATGACATTGGTAATACGCGATTGGACATTATCTATGATTTCGATGAGAAAAAGAAACAGTTACTGACAAGAGTGTTGGATTCCACCTAAGCCTATAATTTTTTGGAGGAAGATGGTACCCACTTAAAGAGGAAATTCCATTATGAATGGTTAGAGACATATTCACCTTGGCTGACATACTCCAGGCGCCTAAGGGGAGCATTTTGCAAGTTTTGTATTTATTTCCACCAAATTTGGTCAGAGGGGTTCCTAGGCTTCTTTAAGAGATAAGACCTTTACACTAAATATAAAGCTTGTTCAGTGGCTTGTAAGGAACTACAACACAGATTGCAATAAAAAACTGCTGTGAAGCTGCAAGAATTGTTCCTAACAGGATGTGCCGGTTAGGACATCAAATTAAAGTTTAATTGCAGATTAAATTTTTTATTTTTTTTCTGTCCGGATCAACATCAATTTTAGTACTTGTTATATGTCGGGCGAGAATCATCTTTTTTACGTGATAATTTTTTTGTATACTCAAAAGAAAATTTTTTTAAACAAATTTTCAAAAAATTTTGTTTGAAAGCTTGTTCCAAGAACCAATCCAAAACTAATGCATATATACAAAGAAGATTATCTAAGTAAAACATGTGCAGTCTCCCCGACTACATTTGCCTGAAAATTTCATCTGTACTTCGCCCCGAACAGAAAAAAAAATCGCAAAGTTTTCATTCAAAATCTCAAAAAAAAGTGGGTTGGAATTGGACAAGGCTGAGCCAAATCTCAAAAAAATCGAAAATGTACGTTCATGTACTATGTAGGTTAATGGACCAAATACTTGCATATTTCAGTTTGAAGGTCATTTCAAAAAAAATTCTGGAGTTGATACGACAAATGTCAAAACATGACGGGTTTTGAAAATTTGAAAATTCGTGAAAGAATGACTTACGAGACTCAGAAAAACACCTTGAAACAAGTTTTAGAGGGCAAAAAAAGCTACAGTTTGGTTTTTAATATAGTCAAAATCGGCTGAAAATTCGGAACTTTTATGTTCATTTTTAGGGGGGAATTGGGCTCAGCCCGAGCAAAATATTT
Organism: Trachelipus rathkii; assembly: GCA_015478945.1. NCBI lineage: Eukaryota > Metazoa > Arthropoda > Malacostraca > Isopoda > Trachelipodidae > Trachelipus > Trachelipus rathkii. Next base: position 22,209 of record JABUQX010119650.1, on the reverse strand, counting down.
GATTATTGCCCTTAGCTTTAAGCAGCAGTCTAAGGAAAATCATAGAGAAAAATAGAAAATCAATTATCCTCAAATATTTCATGTGTGACAATATTCTTGGTACGCGCGATTTTCCGCTTCGGGCCGTAGGCATCATGATGAAAGGAGTGTTGCAGATTTGTGTCGAATAAACAAATAGATGCCGGAGATCAGTCATTTAAAAACCCCATTTTGAAAAGGGGAAGAAAATGCCACATACCAATCAGTTCAATTCGAATGAGATCATTTCTCTATGTGGTACTACCATAAAGAAAGATCCTTTTAATAGGTAAAAGGAAGTGTTTCGCGTTATAAGCTTACTTAGCAGAAATGAAGCCGCTGAATATTCTGGAAAGAAACAATTGAGTCCATAGGGTGAAGCTATTTCGACAAAAATCCGATGAAGTCAAAGAGAAATTTTTGCTTTGTAGAACTGAAAGCGCTTGACGAAAAAACCATTGCGAAAGGAATTTTTGCCGATTTTTCCGACCGAAGAACTGGATCCCGAGAAATGAGTGGGCTTGGGTTTCGCTGGCTGTTCTACGATGTCTGGCAAAGGAGGATGTGTCAAGCAATATTGCGGAAAAAAGTATAAAAAAGCATTGTTCCTTCATTGCTCTTCACACAAACTAAATTTAGTAGTAAATGATTTGGACACAATACCAGAAATCCGCAATTACTGTGGAACTATAAAGGACATTCGTTATGTTTTTTCGGCGAGTTTGGTTCTTGAGAAAGAAATAATGCCAAACATCCAAAAACTGTGCAGACCAGATGGTCGAAACAAACACCGAAGTTAAGGAGAGCACTTTAATGTACGAAACGATTCAAGCATTAGAAAATTCCTTCCAATTGAAGGGAAATACCGCCGACAGAAAAGGCGCTTTTCAGTTGCAGTACAGCGGCTGGTTAAAATCGTCATTCATTTCATGGCTTATGATAATTTGATCGTGAAGTAACTCTGCGGATGTATAGAGCCAGTTTGTTGAAATGCTCTCCATCCAAAAGACCTTGGATATCGTCTAAACCTCGCAGCACATTCCACATATTGTGGAAATGGTTAGGAGCATTGGAAAGATTGAAAGAAAAAAATCACGATTAAGTGTTATTAAGTGCTAATCAAATCGCCGAGCAAATGGGACTTGATCTGAATATACGGATTTTTGGTAGGCAGCAACCATCCAGCAACAAATCCCACGGAGTTCTGGAGAAGATCCTAATAACTCCGTATCTAGATTCTATAATCTCTTCTTTGGAATTACGGGTTTCTACTGAAAATACACCTGCTTATTGCATTGACATATCTACAATCCTTTTGCCACATGCTACTCATAACAATCGATAAGTTAAAAGAAAAGACAGCTTCATTTTGACACTTTTCATGGTTTAGTAGTCATTGAAGAATGGCTCTGGAACTTTGGCTATTGGTACAAAATTTGGAAGGACAAGAAAATGAGTAGTGAAGAACTAAAGATCTTGTTGTCTCCCAAGTCTTAAAGGAGACGAACCTTTCTTCGTCGAACGAAAAAGGCTTGATGATACTACTCGGCCCAGCCATGCGCCACCAGTACAGTAGAACACTCCTTTCCAAGCATTCTGGCGAAGGAGCAAGCTTGATGCGAAGTACTATGGAGACGACAGAGTTAAACGACTGGCTTATGGAAAGTGTGCACAGAAAATTTTTGCGCTGTACAATTATTGATTATTTTATTCAAACAGTAGTTGATAAATTTGCGTTGAACCCAAGGAAATTACTTTTTTAATAATATCAATAATTGCTACTCTAAAGACAGAGAATTTTATATCAATTCATATTGTATTTGGTATTCTTTATGGTTTTTTGTTCATATTTTGGAATTTAATCACTTAATTCCTACATAATGCTAATATTTTTATGTCTTTTTTCTTTGTTATAGATAATAGTATATATATAATAATATATATATATATATATATATATATATATATATATATATATATATATAATATAATATATTTAATATATATATATATATACGTCATATATATTAGAGATTATATATATACATATATATATATATATATATATATATATATATATATATATATATTATATAATACATATATATAATATATATATATAATTTATATTTATATATATATATACATAGTTATATTATATCTATAGTATGAATAAAGCTCTAACATTTTAATTCTGCCCCCCCCCCCTAGCTTGGAAGCTGGCGACGGCCCATGTATATATATATTTATATATATATTATATATATATATATATATATATTATATATATATTTATATATATATATATTATATATATATATATATATTATAAGTATAATATGATACTATATATATACAGTGGCGTATCCAGAATTTTTTTTCGGGGGGGCAAACAAAAATCGTTTCTTATATATATATATATATATATATATATATATTATATTTATATATAAGTTTTATATATATATATATATAATATATATATATAATATATATATATAGGGTGACTTTCTGTTTTACGACTCGTCAGTTTTTTAATTTTTTTTTGTTTTGTTTTTTAATAGATTGCTTACTATAGATACCAACAATGAGATTTCAGTGGTAACGGACAATGATTTCAAAAAGTTCGAAGTATTTTTTTAAAAATTTTTTAAAAATCCATTTATGTTCAATATTTTTTAAAAAATGAATATCTCGAAAAGTACTACACTTACAGAAAAACAAATATATGGAATCACAGGCGTATAAGCTTATTATAAAAATGTAAAAAAAAAAAAAAAAAAAAAATATAGCCAATATGTATTTTTTTTTCATATATGAAATAATCTCAAAACGTACGGACACTTAGAGAAAAAACCAATTGCATTATTTGGATCAGCGTATAAGCTTATTACAAAATGTTTAAAAAAAATAATAAGAAAAAAAACTGCAAAAAAAAAAAAAAAAAAATTTAGGGGGCTCGAGCCCGACGGGGGGACAGAGGGGGGGACGTTTTCCAGACCCCGTAGGGGAGGGGGAGAACCCCGCGACACCCAAATACCAAAGAGCGGGGGTTCCGGAGACCCTTCCCGGGGGGGGAAATAGTCCTACCCTGTAGTTCCCCGGCAAGGCCGAGAGGACCCCGACTCGTGGCCTCTTTGCGGTTACCCTGGGTTATTCCTTAGTTTAAAAAAAAAAAAATAAAAAAAAATAAAAACTGACGGATTTGTAAAAAACGTAAAAAGGTCCTATATATTTTTTGAATCATGTTCCTTACCACTTAATTGAATTGATTAGGTCATATACTAGAAAATATATAAAAAAAAAAACAAAAATAGAATTCCAAAACTGACGAGTCGTAAAACGAGGAAGAGGTCACTCTCCCCCCTTCTAATATATATATATATATTATAATATATTATATTATATATTATATATATATATATAATATATATAATAGTAATATGATATATTATATATATATAATATATAGATTATATCATATATATATATTATTATATATATTATATATATATAATATATATATATATATATATATATTATATAATATATATATATAATATATATATGTATACTATATATAATATATATATATATAATATATATATATTATATAATATGATATATATATATTATAGTTAATATATTATATATATATCATATATATAATATATTATAATAAAGTGGAGAAGTAATAAGGACCAAATATAAAATTTCTAAGAAAAAATGGGAGTATATTTATATAAATTACTAAAATCATTTTTTTTAAATGTTAACTATTTAAGTCTACGAGCATTGCGAGTGAGCAAAATCGAGACAGCATCTTCAGTTTTCATGTCAATATTTCGATGATGTAGAGGAGAGCAAGATCCAGTAAGTCTTTCATCTCCAATAGTATTTCTCAAGTAGCTTTTTCCAGAAGTCTTTAATGTTGAAAATTCTATACTACTGAGAAGTAGACAAGGTAAAAATTGCCAGTGTTTGCATACAAGATGTAAAGTATTTGGAATTGGACTGATGAACAAGAAAATAGATCGTCTATTCGTTTTTGGAGAATCTGTGCTGAGATGCCCATTTCAACTTACCATAATCCACATTCTGCTTTTTTCTTAAATCTTCTATTGGGCTTTCGAGATCTTCTCTGTAAAAATAGTTAACAATCTTTTATCTTCTCATATGGCACATTTACACCTGTTCGAATTATGACACAATTGCAAGGAAGAAATAGCTTGTCTTCATTGAATTTAGAAACTCTCTCCTAATGCTGATTTAATCATCCAAAACTGGGTAAAATGATGGTACAATAATAAGTGGTGGGTTTGAAAGTAGCAATGTTGAGTCTGTATTTTTGGAACTTGTTAATTCTTGGTACAACAATATCAATACCCAGCTCTGATACGCTTAACATTCTTCAAAATCTATTGAAATTCTAATGTTTCATTTTCTCTGATGGCTTCCAGTTTACTTTTAACTAAAGGACTTGCGAGATTTGTTATTGACAGCGACGAATTATATAGAATGAATTTAACCTCTGCACTTATATTAGTACCGATAATGATACTTAAATTTTTTTTAGTGTCTAGAAAATTTCGGGGGGGGGGCCATGCGCCCCCTGGCCCCCCCCTGGATACGCCACTGTATATATATAAGTAGTAATAGGTACTTATATATTTAATTATATATTATATTATATATATATATATTATATATACTATATTATATATATATTAATATATATATTTATATATAATATATATAAATATATATATATATATACTTTATATATATATATATATATATATATATTTAGATAATATATATTATATATTATATATATATATTATATCATATTATGATATATATATATATATATAAATATGTAATGTATACTATATATAATTATATAATATATATTATATTATATATTATATATATTATATATATATATATATAATATTATATATATATATTATATTATATATACATATATATATTAAATATGTAATGTATATATATTATTATATATATATATATTATATATAATATATATATATAATATATATATAAATAATATATATATACTAATATATATATATAAAATAATATATATGGCATTATATATATATATATATATATATATATATATATTATATATATATATATATATTATATATATATATATATTATAATATATATATATATATATATATGATATATATATATATATATAATATATTATAATATAATATATATATATATATTATATACTATTATATACTTTATTATTATAATATATCTTATATATATATTTATAGTAATTATATATATATATATATATCAGTGGCGTAAATAACGCCCCCGCAGAGGTAAGCTCCTACAAATATTTTTATAGGTTTTAAATAATTGAAATTAATTGTAAAAGTATACTAAATTTTATTTAAAAATTTGTATATTAAGTTAAAAAGAAGCTATTTTGCATCATAAATTAAAAGAAAACAACCACATAAATAGCTATAAGTAATTCATTGAATTTCATTTATGAAATTCTCGCTCCTACTCTGATCTTAATAGTAAAATTATTTACCCCAGGCGGACGAAATGACGTCATTATTCTCGTCAAACTTATAAAGGAGAGGACTAGTCTGATTCCTACCTATTAATAACGATAAAATAATCCGATGAATATAATAGAAATCTTCTCGTTTCTCGTCTTCCGTAAAATATGTACGAATTATGTGGCTTGTGGCAGTTTTTTTGAAATTTTTGTATCGAAGTGGTCTGATGATCTGATATGAATATTTAATTTTTATATGCTTCATCTTAAGTGGTTATTTAGCATCATATACAATAAAATAAGTGAAACTAATGATTAATGGAGTAAGTTGTAGATCTTATATTAAGAAAAAACTCTTTAAACTTATCTATAAAACGAAGAGCTCTATTTTAAAAAAATGATAGGCCTAAGAAATTAATCAATTGGAATGTGATTTAAAATTAAGTATTTAGGTACAATTAAATGAAAAACAAGCTTTTCATACAAAGTAATAGGTACGTATTATAATTATTTAAATATATATTTTTGGATGTTTTCGTTAGTATATATTTATATATATATATAATATTATATATATATATATATATTATATATATATATTATATATATAGTATATATATATATACTATATATATATTATTATATATATAAATATACTATTATTATATATGATATATATATATATATATATATATATAATATATATATATATTATATATATTATAATATATTATATTATATATATAATATATTATAGATATATTTAATATAAAACTCTGCCTACCCAAGTGTATTTTTCCAGGTACGCCACTGATATATATATATATATATATCTCTATATCTATATATATATATATTATATTATTATATATATATATATATATATATATAAATATATATATAATAAATATGAAATATATATATTATACTATATTATATAATTATATAATATACTATAATATATATATATATATATATTAATATACTGATATATATAATAGTATATATCATATTATATATTATTATATATATATAGTATATATATATACTAACATTATTTATTATATCTATATAGATATATTATTATATATAGTATATTATATAATATATATAGATATATAATATATTAGTATATATTATATATAAATATATATCATTATATATATAATAGAATATATATATATATATATCATATATATATATATATATAGATATATATATATAATATGATATAATATATATATATTATATATATTATATATAGTTATATATATATATATATATCTCATATATATTATATATATAAGATATAATATATATATACTTATTATATATATAATATATATATATAGTATAATATTTATATGAGGTACTAATAATTAGATATATATATATATAAAGGTTCTTCTTCCTTCGTTCTTCTTTTATTCGCTTCAGGTCATGATGTATTCTTCTTATTCTTCTTCTTCTTATTCTTCTATTCTTCTTATTCTTCTTATTCTTATTCTTAATTCTTATTATTCTTATTTCTTATTCTTATTTCTTATTTCTTATTCTTATTCTTTTCTTATTCTTATTCTTATTCTTATTCTTATTCTTATTCTTATTCTTCTTCTTCTTCATTCTTCTTCCTTCCTTCTCCTTCTTCTTTCTTTCTTTCTTCTTCTTCTTCTTCTTCTGTCTTCTTCTGTTTCTTCTTCTTCTCTTATTCTTCCTTCTTATTCTTCTTCTTCTTCTTCTTCTTCTTCTTCTCTTCTTCTTCTTCTTCTTCTTCTTCTTCTTCTTCTTCTTCTTCTTCTTCTTCTTCTTCTTCTTCTTCTCTCTTCTTCTTCTTCTTCTTCTTCTTATATTATTATTATTATTAATTTATTATTATTATTATTGATTATTATTATTATTACCATCATTCTTCCTGTTATTTTTGTTGTTGTTTGTTGTTCTTGTTGTTTCAGGATATAATTGGAAATTAATGGCGTTCTATTTTTTTAAGGAAATTTGCATACAAATTATGTTTGCTAATTAATAATTTTATATATATATATATTGATTATTATATATATATATCTATAATATATCATATATATATATATTTATATATATAATATTATATATATATATATATTATATATATATCTTATATATATATATATATATATAATATATATTATAATAACAACATTACAACATAACATAACATAATATATATATATATATTATATATAATATAATATTATTATATATATATATATATAATATACTATATATTATATATATAATATGTATATATATATAATTATATAGTTATAAATATATATATTATAATAGATCCAATAGACTTGTTCTTAGGGAACCTCAACTTTATAAGAAATAAAAAGAACAGAAGCTTTGATATCATTTAATTAGGACGTTTCGAGTTTATCCCCATTATCAGCTAAAACATAAATTAAAATACAATATATTATGAAAGTTAAAAATTAAAATTAATAATATGAATAATAATAATTAATAATAATAATATAAATAAATAATATTAATAATAATAATAATAATAATAATAAAACAAATAATTAATTAATAATAATACCAATAATTAATATTAATTACCATAATAATAATAATAATGAATAATGTATAATAATAATAATAATAATAATAATGAATAATCAATAAATAATTAATAAATAATAATAATAATAATCATAATAATAATAATAATAATAATATAATATCTATATATAATAATTTAATAATATCCACAGTAATAAAGAACAAAATTAGTAAAAAAAAAAATATTAAAACAATTTAAAAATAATTATATTTTAATAATATAAACCTATTATTATATTAGCTGATTTAGTTGACAGTCTGGGAAAGATGTACAAAATTAGCCAAAAAACAACTGCTTAATATACTAGAAAATGGTGTTGGGTTGTACATTTAAAAAAATTAAATACTTAATATACATTTGGCACAATAGAGTTAATAAATTAAATTTAACTGGATTCATAACAGGATATTAAAAGTTAAATAAATAAATAAATTAAAAACCAAAATTAAACACAAAGAATATAATAGAGGAGCCATCTGAGTTAAGTGTGCTTTGTATTATGTATAAACAGGCTCTGAGAATCCGTCGTTCAAGTTAGACCTGACGCCGAAGACAACAACCCTGAAGCATATCCTTTGGATGCATGATGGCTTTCTCTGCAAGAGTGGGTCCTTGATGGCAGAGTTTTCGGGTGAAGTTATATTTGTTTTCTATTTGTTCTATATTGTGAAAGACCCAGATGTTTTGAAATCCTCAGCTGCAGCTGTAAGCCAGTCTGGCCTACATAACGGGCTTGGCAGTCCGCACAAGAATAGGAATAAATAACTGAGGACCTCAAATGAGCCGGTAAATTATCTTTCATTCTGAAAAAACAGTTCATTTTAAAATCATTGACAAGTATAAAAATAATTTTATAGGTAGATGGAAAAACTTTAGGAAATTAATTTGGAATGTTTTTACGAGCTTCGGAGTGTTGGGACCGAAGTAAGGAACTTTTAGATAAACTACTTGCAATGATGAATCCACATCTGGCTGTTTAGGGCGAAAAAGGTCTTCCAAGAATTTGTTAACAAGTCTATAAAATAGTTGCTCAGGAAATAAATTGAATTTAGCAAACTGAGTTAAAAATTGAACTTCTTTATGAAAATTTACCCAAGATGTTGAAAGTTTGTAAGCTCTAAAAATTCGGCATGACAGTCCAGACAAATTGGCACTCAGAGGAAGGAAGCTGAAAAAATTGGTACCAAGCATAGTTGTGGTAGGCTTTCTATAGATGGAAGTAGAAAAGTGCACCGTACAGTAGGTGATTTGTTATTTTTATTGTCAGATTGTGATATTACCGGAGCCCATTACTGAACCATAATTTAGGAAGGAGCTGATATATTGTTCGTAGACTAATGAATGAGTTTCTTTCTGTTGGAAAAAATTATCCCAGTCACTGCTTTCAATGCAGTTGTCTTGAGGGTATCGAAGGTCAGGCCTAAATTGATGGGTTATTTGTTGAGGGGAGAGTCTACTGTTTCCATGGTATATTGCTGGGTGGATGTTAGATACACTTCTGTTTGTTGTGAGTAACGTAATAGTGGATTTTTTGAGGTGTGATTGTCATAATATATACTGTTAGCCATTATGTTGATGTAGTGTTGTTGTTCTCGAGATGCGATATGTGTAGAGAGACTTAGGTAGTTTGTATATCTTTTGATCTTTATGGAAGGGAACGTAGGGTAAGGATAGTCTTGCAAAAAAAGGTTGAAAAGTGTGGATAAAAAAATGGTTCCCTGGGACCTAAGTTAAATGATATGTATGAACGGAGGTAGTGGTGATCCTGTATGCCTCAGGCTGTGAGAACAGAGAAAGTTTGCTATTATATCTTTGTCCTTGATGGAGAGGGTGTATTTTAGAACTTTGCTATTATGAATGACAGGGCATACTGTTGTGCAAAATGCTTTTATTGATATTACTGCTACAAATATATATATATATATATTATTATATTAATATTATAATAATATATATATATAATTATAATATTATATACTATATATATATATATATTAATATATATTATATATATATTAGTATATTAGGTATAGATATATATTTATATATAATATACTATATAATATATTATATATATATTGTATATATATATATAATATATATTATTATATATATATATATTATATATATATTATATAAATATATAGTAATATATATATAATATATACTATTATACTATATATATATACTATATATATATATATAGTACATATTATATGTGGATTCGACTTCATCGAGTGTGGGGACGCGGTTGGAAACAGAGAAGTAAGGCAAGAAAGTGAAACAGCAGCAGGAAGACTGCAGATGGAAGTTGAAAATCTGAAAGGATTGCTTATTGGAGAGAGGGTTGTATATCAGAGAAGGAGATTATTGGATTGTGGATTGCATTTTGAGAAAGGGAGTGCTTTAGGGTTTGAAGTTTCTTATCTAGTAAAGAAAAAATTATATTAATAATTACAGAATTTCAAAATTTTTATAGTGATTTAGCTCTTTTAAATTATTTTCATATATTAGATAATCCGGGATGGGTGAGGCAGCAACAATTATTTCGACACACTTTCTTTTTAATTAATTCTTACTGAATGAAATTGCATAAAATTAAACAAAGAAAAGAAAGAAATTTGAAACTTTAAATATTATGAAAAGTGAAGCTGCGTTTCGCGAAGTCGTCGAGTCATAGGAAGCAAATTTTATAATTCTCTTTGCCCGATAACAAGGGGCTGAAAACCCCTTCTATCATTTGTTTCTTTTCGTGAATGGTGGGGATAAGTTTAAAAACTTATCAGCAACCAACACCACCCTGCAGCTATGCGGGATGATGTTTTGTATAAATAAATAAATTATATATATATATATATATATATATTATATAATAATATATATATATATGATGATAATATATATTAATATATAATATATATATATTATTATATATATATAATATATATATATATATATAATTATTATATTATATATATATTGCTATATATATATATATATATATATAATATATATAATATATATATAATATATATATATAATATTATATTATATATAATATATATTTTATATATATTTATTATAATTAATATATATACTATATATGACCATTATTTAAACCACGTGCGAAAAATAATGCTATGGACAATGGTTGGTAAGCTTTTTTATTTTAGGTTAAAGAAAAATTAAAATTTTGATTTGCTATAGAAATGAATGACTTTTTCTTCTTTTTTGACTTCCAAATTCGATTTATTAATTTCCTTGTTAATTTATTTTTTCGTTTATTTCGACCGTAAGATTTAGCACTTTGTCGTCCACAATTGAGGTGTGAACTAATATATTATATATTATATATATATACTATAATATATATATAATATATAGTATAATATATATATATATATATAATATATAGAATATTATATAATATATATATATATATAATATATGGATCAGAGTGGTCTAGCTGACAGTATTGTAAATAGAGACCGGCAAGCTCCTCAATAAATAAATTTATATATTTTGGAATCAGCGGAAATTTCCGGCACGAGGTTTTAACTTTTTTTTTTTTTTTGGCTATTACATCGAAAATACTTTAAATTTTATTTTTATCTTTTCCCATTAGGGGCTCGAGCCGACGGGAGACAGAGGGGGACGAAGCCCCCCGTCGTCCACCGGGAGGCCGAGAGACTCCGACTCCTTCCATCTTTGCGGTTTACCCTATAGTATATATTCCTTTAGTTAAAGTAAGACCAAGTGTTTTTGGAAAGGGTAAAATTATTCTTTTTACCTAAGGAATACAATAGGAGTAAACCGCCAAAGAGGAGGAGTTCGGGGTCTCTCGGCCTCCGGTGGATACTACGGGGTGGGTACCCCTCGATCCCCTCTGTCACCCCGTCGGCTCAAGCGACCCTATGGGGGACAATAAATTTTTTTTTTAAATATTTTCGACGAAAAAAAAAATAAATAATTAATACATAATAACCCCTCCTTAAAAATTTTACCGCTTGATCCAAATATATAATTTGTTTTACTGTAGTTGCTGCCGTTCTCTGCTATATATAGTATATATATATATATCTGATAATATATACTATATATATATATATATATATATATGATAGTATATAACATACTATATATTACTTATTATCAAATATCAAATTATTCAGTTAATAATGACGTCTCTGCAACTTTATGTGCATATTTCCAAATTTACTAAAATATATGCTTAAGCTTACTCATTTTCATAAGCCTACGGTGAAAAAAAAAATATATCGATTTTTTTTTTACATTCTATGTTTTAATATTATTTAAATTATATTTGAAAATTCAAAGAAAGCTTCTCTTTTTTTTTTTTGTGTTCGTAAATTTAGAATCTTAAAATGCATTTCCCAGGTTTACCAACTTTACGAAGCTTAAATTATTTTTCGCTTCGTGGTTTAATAAAGGTCCATATTATATGATATATTATTTATATATATATATATATATATAATATATATATATATTATATATATATATATATATATATATCATATATAATATATATATATATATATATATATATATTTATATATATATACTATATATAATATATTATTGAGGATGTTTTAGCATCAGTTCGGTATCCGGTAGTATCGGGCCATTTTGAGGGTATCTGTATCGGTATCGGTTAAAATTGGGCCGATACTTAGCCGATACTTTTTTATATTTGGGCGTGAAAAATTATGACAAACTTTTAGATTCAATAATAAATCTAGTTCGATATAGATAGCTAGTGCTGAGTTATGTTTTTTTTTTCCTCGATTTCATTTTTAACTTAGATTTTTAGCGTTTCTCCAACTTGGTCTTCAGCGTAAAATTAACCTTTTTGCACACCCATCTTCTAATTAATTGAAGAGTTTTGCTTATCATTTTTTTATGTCAAAAATAAGTTAATGTTTTTTGTTACGAAAATACTTAGAAGCGCTCGTTAGTTGGACGTGAGTGGTTTTAAACTTTCTGGATCTATTCATATTTTAGATATTTGCTGTAAATGGGGTTTTATCGTTTTAAAATTTAGGTTTTGGCGTACGAATAAACTTTTCTCTTTCTCCTTTTGGTTTTGTCTATTTGTTTCTGTCTTTTTTTTTTTTTTTGTGATTGCGTGTGCGGGGTGCGTGTGCGTGTATGAGAGCAGATTTGCACAGGCGTTGGCTTTCTTTTGACTTTACCCACATCAATGGCTTGCACTCTACCTCTGCATCCATGGAATACTACCTCTTACTCTAAACCTAATTTTATGCTCTTGTCTTGAGACCCAGATGGCTAAGGATTCATCCTCTAACTCGTTTAATATATCCAACTATAGCTTATTTTATAATTTCCGTTTGAAGGGTGGAGGTATTGTGCCTGTTGTAAAATATAACATTCCTATAAATGTCTACGAGATCTCGAATCGGGTCCTAACTTTGATTGTGTTTGTGGCTTAAAATCTTTCTTCCTCTACTACAATAATCTTGTGCTTCTGCTTACCTGTTCTCCTACAGCAAAGATTTTCATGCCTTTTTTTTGATTACCTTACTAATTCTCACGAGACTGTTATATATTTCTCACTCCAAATACTGAGTCTCTATTTAGGCGATTTCAATGTACCCAAAACTGAATAGTTGGGTTCCTCTCGTACTGATTTAGTTGGAAGCAAGCCGAATCATTCAGTATGCTTTACGATTCTGAGAGCAAACTGATTACAAATAACCTACACACATTTCCGGATTCGCTCCCAACGATTATTTGACACACATTGACCTATGGTTCACCCACCTTAGTCCTTTCTATATAAATCTACACACCTCGCTCCTATCGGTAATCTGACCACAACCTTAGATACACTTAATTTTAATACTTTCTCTCCATTCATCTCTCATCCTGCCTATGCGTTTTTCTGGCACCTGGTGGCTCGGGCCGATTGGGGGAGACATTGCGTTGCTTCTACGCTAACTATAATTGAAGCGACTGCTTTGACTCTTAAGACCGCGTGTTTCAGATTTCGGCCGATAAAAAGTGGGAAACATGTATTGTTAATGGCTGAGCAGGTTCATTCCTTCTGGACTAAATCTTTTTCTACTCAAAATCCATGGGGGTCGATCGTGCTTGTTCCCTGTCCATTCAGGTTAGAGACAATACTTATCGGGTGTGGAAAAAATTCTCGTTCTCCTATCAATCACTGGTGCTTGCCAATTTTCATTCGCTAGAAATCGCTTTTGCAGAGGATACACTTCGGACGAGCAAAGCGGACAACTTTCATTAAACGAATAATGCCGCTGACCTCCTTGGCTTCTCTACTGACAAATGCTCTCTGGCCCTCTTGCCAAAAAACATCTCTAAACAACTTGTAAATCATCCTTTCCTCCTCATTATTCTTCTCTGATGATTCTGTTGTAATACTCCAACATGAAGCGGCCAATCATTCTCTTTGTGGCCTCCTATTTTTCTTAATTTCAACCTGACGTTCTGGGTCATTCTACTTCTCCTAGCCTTCTCTCTCTCAGGTGTTCCTATGCCATTTACCTGTCATTTCATTTCGATCCGGCGTGAATAGCTCACATACAGTCTACTGCAACGCTTAGGAAGGCGGGTGGCACGGATGGCATTCCTCTCGAGTTTTGAGGAAGTGTGCTTTCCTGTGCTGACCCCACCCTCGTTCAACTATATTCTCTTATGTCTCATTACTAGCACTTTCCCTCAGTTGGAAGCGCGCATATGTCAACCTATTCCGCAAAATGAATAGCTGCTCTTGATCCTCTTAACTATCGCCCAATGCTCCTCACGTGTATTCATTTGTCTAAGATTTTTGAAACCCGCTCACTCTCACTTCTTAGATTAATCATGGAAGTCTCTTTCCCTTCTTTCTGATTCACCAGTACGGCTTTCGGAACTCGAGGTCACTGGCGATTTACTTTCCTATTTAACAGATATTATGGTTTTCAGCCCTTAGGAAACTAGGAGCAACATTGTTGGTGGCGTTGAACATCATCCAAGCATTTGACCGGGTTCTATGCACGCGGCCACTGCTCTCCAAGCTTCCTCCTTTGGCGTTTCTCCTTTTCTTCTCTTTGCTTCATTATGTCTAGCTTTCTTTCAATTTCAAATCGCTCAATGTCCGCTGTTGTTGATGGGGCGACTTCTTTTTCCTGTCAATAGTGGTGTTCCTCAGGGTTCTGTCTTTATCTCCTACTTTATTCCTGTTTTTCTTTAAATGATTTTCTCACCTGCTCATCTAACCTATCCACTCATATGGGTCGATGGACTTGACCTTATTTCTTCAACTCATATTCAGTTCTGCTCCCTTCTTTACTCGAAAATTGCCTCTGCGTTTCTAATCTTGCCGATTCTCTTTCGCGATCGGGGGATAAGAAACATTCAGAGGTTGGGTCGTCTCAGCTGTGACAATTAAGTTCTTTAAAACCCCAACTTCACAAATCTCTCTCTCGGGAGACACTTCACTTTCTATCACTTTCGACGTTCTCTCGTCTTCCTGTTGACACAATATAACATCCTTGGCCTTCACATAAACAAAAAAATTGTTTTGAAAACCGTCCAATCACCAGTTGGTTGCATAGGCGGCTTTCAAAGAAACCTGGGAGTTCTGTTTAGAGTGCGAGACTTTTTTTCCCTTCTCAGTTTACTCCAGCTATACAGGGTCTCATCCGCCCTTTGTAGATGGAGTTGACATTGCTCGTCATATTGTGCGGGGGCGGGGGCTCTTGGTGTGCACCATCACTTTTCTAGCTTCACTTGACACTTCAATATATAGCGGCCACGCGATGTTGCGTGCGTTCATCCCGTTCTATAGGTACTGTAGAGCAAGTGCTCGAGGGAACTAACCACTCGCGTACCACCACCTTTACCGGACGCCTCGTTAGCACAAGGGGTTGCTGTTGTCGGCACATGAGTTTGTGTTGATGTTTAGTTACTCCAGACTTGTTCGCTGCGGTGTTTCTTTCTTTCTTGCCACCTCTGTTACTGTGGATTCTCTTCCATCATTTGTGTTCCCTACTCAATTTCAATACTTCCCTCAACTTTAAAGACCTGGTCTGTGCTATCTAGCGTTACATTTGCGTTGATGAGATTTTTGAGGCAGATTTAACACCCCACTCCCTTCGATGCGCGTTCTGCCGTGAGCCGAGTGCGGGTGACAACTGTAAAAAAATAAATAAATAAAGGTTCTAATAAGGAATTCCTTAAGCTAGCTGAAAACCCCACAAGAATGGCAAGCTCCGACGGGTGAACCATTTAGGAATGCATCTAAAAATAGCATATACCGAGGGAGGTATTGCTCGCTTCTAACAAAAAAAAAAAAAAAGACCCAGAGAAGTGGAAGCCGCTTTATCTGCAACCCCCTGGCAACAGCACTGATAGTGCCCGATTAGTGGCTTCAGCAAATAACCTCTGAAGATGCAGGATTTGGATATTGTTGACATTGAGTAAGTTTTCGATGCGCGACATTGCGATTGACATCTCATTCACCTTCATAAGGAATCCACACCAGGGAATCTCATTGTAAACTGAAGAGCACAGTCATCAAGGAGGCAAAAGCAGTATTCAAATTTAGCAGTCTGTTGAAAAGAGGAAATGAGGCTCTCACGAAAATATGAAGACTGCATGCCTTACAGACAAGAGAAATCCTTTATGCGGGCTGGCATTTGAAAATGGGCCAAGGTTTCCATAATTATCAGTGCTTTGCATGCAAATAATTATCAGCACCTCCCTTCATCAAGTCGAGAGAGAGCCGTATTTATCAGTGTAGGTTAAGGGTAGGAATCGTAAAACACCCCAAAGGAACAGTCTCTCGTCCAGATACTAGTGAGCTTTAATGTTTTTGCATCGACACATTCGATTGAATTTTTTTTTGGGTGAATTTGCAGTATTGAGATGTATCTATCTCTAAAGGAGTATTTTTATCTTATCAATGGTTGAAGTAATTAGCGTCATTTTATTTTTTTACTTTTCGAGTTGATATTAATTGAGGTCGTCTTTCTCATTCA
>JABUQX010119648.1:0-28724 GCA_015478945.1 Trachelipus rathkii | reverse complement strand
AGTCCCTTTACATCCACCAAAAATTTTACATTAATTGCACCAGCCACCTTCCTGCCATTCCAAACTTCCTACTTACACTCTGCATCATCCATTCCCTTTTCACCAAACATATATCCTAAATATTAAACCTCAGACACTTTTTCCCAGCGGCTCACAATTCAACATAACTGTCACACCGAGGACTGTCCTCACTCACAACCATAACCTATCTTATCTACGTTACTTCAAACCACTCCTTTTACACACACCCTTCCCAGAATCTCTACCAATCCTCTCAAAGTCTTGCTTCAGATTCGCCACACAAAACCAAATCATTCACGGGATATAATAGGTGGGAAACTCTCACCACTCTCCTCCAATTCTTATCATTCTAACCACCCATTTTCCTGCCACCCCACTCTTTCTTCAAACTCCTTCATATACAAAATGAATAACAAAGGAGACATAACACTCCAGTGCCTCACTCTGCTAATTAATATTAAACCAATCACTTTCGACTCTATTTATTCTACCACACACTTCCACTATCGTCATACATACTTTTTTGATTCCATTCAGAAGCTTACCACCAACATCATTTGTGACTAACCAAAACCTGCCATAGAAGCTTCCCTATTAATCATATCCTACGCCCGTTGCAAACCCATAAAACCTAAATTACAATTTTTACTTCCCTCCCTCATTTTCCCAGTCATTTGTTTCAATGTAAAGATTGGATCCACACATCCTCTACCATTTATAAACGCACCTTGTTCTTCACCAATCAATCCTTTAGTCACTCGACGCACTTTTTTTCAACCAAAAATACCAGCATATAATTCTTCCCTTACACACTTCAACAAAACTAATTCCCTAACGAATACCTACAGTTACCTTATCACCCTTACCCTTATAATAAGGGTACTATTACTGTTTTCTCCTCCAAATCCTCCGGAACTATACCCCCCTCCATAAACGATTTGTTTAACACAACTTTCAAATCCAATCAAACACCCATATCGCCTATATACTTTTACTGGATTGACCAAGCAAAATTTATTCTTCTACTCAGTTATTTGAGAATCAACTTTAATAAAATTTTTTGACAGGGGATACAAAATTTTTGTCCTTATTTTAATTTACAAAAGAGCTGGATTTTCTTGGAAAACATTATTCCTGCTGAAAGAATGGTTTCCAGGAAAATTTATAGACTCAACTTTTCAAAATTACTTTCAGCAAAAATTTAAAGACAAATCTCAAGGCTAAATTACAGCTCCTAAGGATATTTTGTTATGAAGTCTTTCTGGGAAAATCAGTTACAAAATTCGATGTAAAATTGACGTGGTTTTTTTTTTTTTAAAAAAACAAACTTTCAAATTTTATTATTTTATAAAATTTGATTTTTTTTTTCAGCTTGAAAAAAAAAAATTGGGGGAAAAAATATTTTATATTTAAAGATTAAACTCCCTTTACCTTTATGGTCATCAGTAATCATTACAAGTGCCGTGACTGCGATGCCACCTACATAGGAAGACAATACGCGAAGCCTTTCCATACATATTGCTGAGCGAATAAAGGTATTTCATTTAAACTCTAGACCCATTTACATCATCCCCCATATTCAGCTATTAAAATGCTCATTCTCTTCAGAAAACGACCATATACAGGATACGAATTTCGGAATATTGTCCCAAACTGAGGAACCCGATCTTCAGTTGTTAGAATCATTTTATATTTAGTTATCTCAACCGACCTTAAAATGAAGAATTCTAATTTTAACAGTCCATTAAGCCTGAAAGTAAGTTTTTTGCTTGAAATGATGAATTTCTAACCACATATTATTGCAATCATTAATTTATCTATAGGGTTTATTTATATATACCTTTATATATTATTAATTTAATTAATGTTATATAATATTTTGTTAAATTTTTATCATTTATATTAGAAGACTTTATGATCAGAACAACAAGAAACGAAATTTTTTCCTGTATCTAATAATTTAAAATGTTCAAATTCTTCTTGGTTATACTCACAATTTTTATAATATATATATATTATATATATATATATATATAATATATATATATATATAATATATATATAATATATATATATGATATATAATATATATATATATATATAATATATATTATATATATATATATATATATAAAATATAAAATGAAGAGCGTGTAACATAAATGGAAAATTATTTAGAATACATAAGAACAATAATATCATTACCTAGAAAAAAGATGATAAAAAAAAATATTGACAAGTATTAAAAAATTGCCGAAACAGTACTTGCCAAGTACTTTGCAAATTTTCAAATACAAGAGGTGCAAGTACAAGTACAAGGACAAGTACTCTAGTTTATGAAACTGCAAGACAAGTACTCAAAAATGTACTTAGATCCAAGTACAAATACTTCATTACTTGAACCCAGCCTGAATTTTATATATAGTATATATATATATATATATATATATATATATAATATAAATATATATTATATTATAATAGTATACTTTATATATATATATATATATATATATAATATATATATATATATATACTATATAAATATTTATTTGAGTGAATGTACATTTCGAAATGCGCAATTGACAGGCATTTCTGCAATGGGCATTTATGCAGGCATTTGCCCATTTCATAAATGCCCGCCCCAAAACTGGGCATTTATAAAATTATCAGCAAAAAGCATTACTGGATCATCTTGAAATAAACAACAAAAAAAACCTTGAGGCTATTGTATATCATTTTTCACCATTTGTATTGATACAGTTCTTTCGGTTATATATTAGCATCACCCACCATCATCCTTTGGTTCTCTCCCAGAACTCGGGAAGAATTGCACAAACATGCACCAGAAACAGAAAGTTAGTATAAGATATGACGCATTGTCGAAAATTAAGCCCCACCTCACCTCCCCCTTATATACCTTTTAAGTGAGGAACTGTGTTGCAGTCAGAAAATCCACCCTAAGCTTCACAGGACCGCGACGAACCTTCACTATTGCATCTCATCAAACATAGGAAATAAAAAGACAGTAAAAGCCACATGGGCCTATCGAGACTGTCCCAGTCACGCCAACAGAACCAATCACCAAACCAACGATGTTCATGCAAATCCATACAAAAGCACCCTAGGCTTTTCAATAATTTTGCAATATATACGCAAAGTCTATACATGCTCGATGCAAATCCACAGAAAGCACCCTAGCTTGTCAAATAACTTACATAGTATAACCACAAAAGTCTACAACTAAAGAAAAAAAACTATAGCTTAAGTACGCACCAACCACACTACAAGCCTTTAAATAACTTTATAAGTACATGCAAGTAACCTTAATAAACTTTAAGTACATTGTGGCAGTTTAGCCTTAGAACTTACTGTAACTAAAAACCTGCCAAAATTTGGTTAGTCAAAATATACTATATGATACCCAAAACCATCCATATACCATCCAATCCTTTCTTAAATGAATTGCAATTGAGTCGCACTCGACAACCTCCTGTGGCAAATCAGTCCAAAATTTAACAATCTTATTACTGAATGAATGCTTGCTTATATCAAGATGGCATGCATTCTTCTTAATTTTTCTTACTATGCCCCCAGGTCTCCCGTCTGTGCTCTACTATGAAGAATATTGGTCTCCGTATTATCAATAAATGTAAATATTTGTAGACTGTATCAGTCCCCTCTGAGAAATTGCCTTTCTACAAAAAACATTCCTAACCTCTTCAGCCTCTCCTCATATATTTTACACTCAAATCCAGAAATTACCCCTGTTTGCTCTTCATTGCACTCTCTACTAGCATACATATGTTCTCCTTAAATAAGCGGGCCCAAACTTGCTGCTCAATACTCGAATAACGGCCTAAAATAAGCTATTATAAAGTTTATATACTCCTTGCTCTTGTAAACACCATTACGATTTATTACCCACAATCTATTAGCTTTATTCATTGCTTCCAAACACCGATTAGCTATTTTCAAATTACTGCTTAGAATTCACACACAGACTCAAAGCCATATCACCATTACATATTGTAATTAAAACTTTATTGAAGTAGCCAGGTGAAGAACCTTTAAGCTTTTTCACTATTAAAATTCATTTGCCACTTATCTGCCCCCAACCCAAAAAAGTTGTATTCAAGATCATTTTGAATCTTTATACATCCTTCACTATTAATAACCGAGGTAAGCCACTTTAGTATCATCGCCAAACTTAACCAAACCATTCATTAGTCCTTGGCCTATATCATTTATATATCATGAGAACAATAGTGCTCCAGCACTTGAACCCTGTGGACAACCACTCTTCACTATTTCCATGATGCTTATATGTCATTAGTTATACACACTTGTTTGCATATTCACAAACCACTCTTTAATCCGAACCCATTACCACTCACGTCAATAACTATATCAGCCGCATGGGAAACCCTTAATTAAAAACTTTGCTTAAACTCTCTCTCTCTCTCGCTCTCTCTATATATATATATATAAATATATATATAAATAATAAAGAAATTATATAATATATATATATATATATATAATATATATAATATATAATAATATTATTAGCCAAAAAGCCCTTGATAAAGGTTTCCCACATAAGGCTGATGAAGAATTTATTGCAAGCCAGTTGTAGGGTTCATCCCTTGATACCAAGGTGGACACAACAATACCCCCGCACAAAAACCCCGCCATTCATCCGTATTAGCATCTTCTCGCTTCGCCAATCACATTCGCTCCTCCCAGCATTCCTCTAGCTGACCAATCCACTTTTTTTCAGGTATCTCCCAGCCGTGTATCTCAGCACACTCACCACTTATACATCCGCTTAACTAACCACTATCATCCATCTTGCCACATGACCAAACATCCAATTACTTTCATTTATTTCTCATTTACCCCTTTCTTCACACCCCACAGCTCTTTAATACATTCATTCCTCATTTCAATCAATATTTCTCACACCTAACACGGGCCACAAGATGTCCATCTGAAACTTACTTATAGATCCTTATACTTCTATTCCAGACCATAGTCTCACACTATACATTAACACAGGTACAACATACCCTCATAAAACCTTAGCACACTGAAGATTTAATCCCTTTACATCCACCAACAATTTAATTCACCAACCAAATTGCTTGCCAATCACAACATTCCCTTACTACACTTGTTCATCATGTCGTTCCCTTTTCATCCAACAGATATTCCTAAATATTTAAACTCAGACCACTTGTTCCAGATGCTTCACCATCTAACATTATTCACACCCGAGGAATGTCCTCACACACAACCATAACCTTACTCTTATCTACGTTTATTATTCCAAACTCCTCCTTTAACACACTCGGCCAAATTTCTTTACCAATCCTCTCTAAACTCTCTTCAGACGCCACACAAAACCAATCATTCGCATAAATAAGTAGGGCACCCCACTCTCTTCCATTCTCCATCATTCGAACACTATTTCCTGCCACCCCCCCTCTAATTTTTTCATAACCTCATCCATATACAATTTGAATAACCAAGGTGACATGCATCCCTCCTCACTCCACTATTAATATTAAAACCAATCACTTATGACTCCATTATTTCTTACACACGCTCCACTATCGTCATACATAATTTTGATTCCATTCAAACCTACCACCAAAAATATATATCACTAACACCTGCTAGAGTCCCTATGTTGCCAATCCATAAAAACCTAAATACAAGTATTCTTCCTTATTTCTCAGATATTGATCACATTCATCTACCACTTATACATGACTTTTCTTCAGAATCAGTCCTTTCGCACTCACACCCACTCTTTCACCAAAATACCAGCATTTATCTTCCCTACAACACTCAAGAAATAATTCCCCATAATTCCTACAGAAGTGTTATCTCATGCCGCTTAAAAGTACAAGTCTTATCCAATCTTCTCTGAACTATACCCTCTCCAAAAACATTTTGTTACACAACTTCAAATCCAAATCAATCCGCAATTCCCTCTGGTCATTGATAATCATCAGTGATTCATCTATACATTCAGATTTACAATTCTTTAATTTTCTCACAATACATATTGCTTGCTACTACTAATTACTTCATCCAAAAAATACCTATTCCTTCTTGCACCATCAAACCCACAGCACATTCACTATCACCTCTCATACTGCCAAGGCTATACAGATTTTCATAGTTTTTTTCCACCACACTTCCCTCACATTCATTTCATCAGTTACGAAAGCACCATCACTATTCATTATTCTAAGCAGATTCCCCTTGTCCTCTTAACCTTTTATATATATATTATATATATATATATAATATTATATTATATATATATATATATTATTATATATATATATAATATATATACCGTATATAATATAATATATATATAATTATATATATAATAATAATATAATATATATATATATAATAATATATATATATATAAATATAATATATAATATATATATATATATAGTATAATTTGATATAATATTATACCGTATGGCATAAATTAAAAGTATAAATGCCCTCTAAAATGTCCAAATTGGACAAATGCCCAGATAAATGCCCAGGGCATTTGCCCAATTCTTAGGGCATATTTGCTAAAACTTATAATATATATAATTATTATATATAATATATATTATATATATATTATATATATTATATATATATATATATATATATATATAATATATATATATAAAAAATAAAGAATAAAATACTCTTTAATAATGTATATAACAGATTCCTCTCTGTTATAGATCCTGGCAAGGTCGCCACTTTCCCGCAAAATCTTTTCCTTCAGTTTCCGGAAAATGGGGATTAAAAGTATAGGCCTTGGATAGTTTGTAGGATAACGCAAATCAGACTCCAGTTCAGAATATACTTTATTTTGAGAATAAAATTAAACCCCAGTATAGAGTGCCTAAAAATATATAATAAAAGAAATTACAAAACCCTAAAAGTATAAAAATGATTTATGAATACAAAAAAAAAAAAATAAAACTCTGGTCAGTAAAATCTCACACAAATTCTTTAACAGTGCTTCAAAAATATAGTTTAAGACTCTAGTCATTACAGCAATCACAAGTAAATAAGAACTAAAAGAGATTTATAAAACACATTAAAATGGCTCCTCAAAAACTTTGGTTCTAAAACCATTTTGTCCCAAAACCATATTTCAAAATTAATACTTTCGACATCAAAACCCAAGCTTAACAAGCTTCCAAAAATTTATCAAAAGATGAATCGAAAAACTCAAAAATAAATATTTAAATTTTAAACGAAAAATGCTTTACATCACAGTCCCAACAAGGGCTCAGTGTTGTCTCTTCAAAAATAAAGAAAATTTAAAACACAAAAATCATCAAAACACAACCGCTGTCTGATTTACAGCAACAGAAACAGCTTCAAAACTTTAAGTTTATCCCCTTGATCAACTAATATTAAAACTTCCTAGAAATATTAAAAAAATTAAAAATGGCGCCTCTCTCATTAGGCCTATAATAAAAATCAAAATTGACAAAAATCATTTTCAAGTTACGCTTAAAGAAATTTAAATAAATTTTTTTATTTCTCTACAAATTACTTTCATAACCTGAGGGATTTTGAAAGCTTCTTACTAATATTAATCTTTTAAAACCAGATACACCCACAAAATTTTAAAAGTGAAGTTTACCTTACAAAAACAGTTTTAGAATCAAAAAACAGTACACCCATTTAAAAAAGATTTACTTTTAATGAAAAAACATAGACCCCCATTAAAGATTATTAAAAAAATAACAAAAAAACAAAAAACACCATTTAAATATACTTTGACTCTACCAGAATTCTATTCATAAAACCCATTTAAATGTCAGATTTAAGATTTAACTATACGACCTGTGGATGTCTTGAAACATCATTTAGAAAAAAATAAATTAAATTTTTATAAAATACCTTAAAGATTAAAACTAAGAAAAACTCAAAAATTGCTAACTTCTAAGGAAAAAAAAATATGATGTATGGTCAGATTCAGAACTATAACTTTATCACTTGCATATATCCTGAGTCATAAAATATAACTTGCATAGTATAGGATGTGTTCTATAACTGATATTACTAAGTTAAGAGTACTAAAGAAAAGTATGCATATCCCATTTAAAAATCCATTTTATTAACCTTTGGCTGTATAAAATTTATACGTTACGAAGAAAAAATTTCAAAAGAAGTTTATGCTAGGTAGGGCCTAGTTAAGCTAAAAAAAAATATTTATAACATTTAGGAAATAGGGCTAGATGCTCTCATGAATAGTTTAAATAATAGTTAGAATAAATCCAAGACAATTTTCTACAAAAAAACTAATACTTTTTTTTTTTAAATTTATCTCTTTAATTTCCTCACGAAATTACCTTCAATTTTAATTTTTAAATTCATCTATTAATAAAAATCTTAAGTCATATATATAATTCCCAGTATTCCACCTCAAAATTTTATGCAAGCTAATCGTCTTACACTCCATTAAATTAAATCTCTAAATTCAAAGGGCATAAAAAAACTTTAATCTCTAGGACTACTTTATATTGATAACCTCTGAAATGATGAAAAAAATTATATATACTGGAAAAAAAATGTCTGACTTTGGCTAAGGTAGATTTTTCAAATTATCTTTAGTTTGCCAAAACAAATTATCTATAACAAAGGTAGCTATATGAAATTTCCAAAAAGGATATAATATTTCTCAGAAATGAAAACTGTAAAACTAACTAGAGAAAATGAGATTTTCAAAAGCACAGTGCCTAATTTATCTTATTAATTTAATTATTAAACTACTAAAAGGTTGGTCCAGGCTCTTTACAAAAAAAATTAAAGAAAAATGCTACGCAGTAAATTAGGCCTTGAAAGGATGATTATTTAGATCTTATATGATGAATAAAAAACCCAAAAAAATTTCGGTCTTGCAAGTCCTCGAGAAGAGGGAAACAAAAAAAAAAAATCTCAGAGGGGTGTGGAGCAAAACACTTTTTCACCTTCAAATAACCCTCTGGTAAAGTTTATTTCAAAGTGTAATAAAATATTCAAAAATGCTAAACATTCAACGAAAGGAGGAAAAAGAAAAATGGGCGTAGGTCTGTTTGCGACAAGAGATATTTCACCTTCAAATAAGCCTTTTTGGTAAAGTTTATTTCAAAGTGTAAAGCAATATATAAAACTACAAAAAAAATTTTAGAGAAAAAAAATGAAAAGTCTTTCTTAAGATATTTTACGTCTAGACAAGTTTTTAAATTTGTGGCTCCTATGATCTTAGGCTATCTAATGGTTTACAAAAAATTAGAACAAGCTTATCAAAAATTTCGTAAAGCTCTCATCAACAACAATGAAGGCTACTTGTCTTTCAAAACATTGCCCATTTTAAATTATGCTTCCATTTTCTTTTTATTTCACAAAAACAACAGAAACTTTACGATCGCTATCATACATTGGTTATTAAATGACAATGAATCAAAAGATTCGTAGTAATTAAAATATAAGATGAGTTATTTATTTTCATCCTTTTCAGCAGGTCAAACGCATAACCCACTATACCCATATATGGTTACTTTTGTGCAGAGGTAGTATAATTTTATGCGATTCGCAGAAGAGCAAGAAGAAAAACTTATGATTCAGAGCATTTTATTTAAAAGAAGGGACGTTAGGTTTTGGATAGAAATTATAATCATTTTAAAAATGAAAGAGGAATTAAAAAATCCATTACAAAAAAAAATAATAAAATAAGACCGGGTAAAGATAAGGCCTTTTGTCTACTTTAAAGCGTATAAAAAAGATAAAAAACAAAAAAGGGGATACAAAAAGAAAAACAAAAAATTTTAAAATATAGTGAATTTCAAAAATACAATTGTATATTGATAGAGAAAGAGAGAAAAAAAAAATATCCATAAATAAACTCCAGCAAAAAATTTTAACACAACCAAGTTATATTTAAGTGGTATTTCCACTTTCCACGTAGGGCTGCTCTAGGCCTTAAAATTTTATGAAACCACCGAGTTTAGTCTAGGCCTTCAAACATCAAGAAAAAAATTCTAAAATCGTTTCCTTGTACTTAATATGAAAAAAAAATAAATGGGAAAAAGAATTGAAACTCACCAAGAAAAATCACTAATATTTACACTGAGAGATATTATACACCCGGCGAGGTTCATCTGTTAAGAGTAAATGGTATATTCCCGCGTGTACCGCCGGTCGCCTGGGAGGGGGGGGAAGGAGAGAGTGGGGTCGAGAGAAAAGGAGGGATGGTGTCCTTCAGATGATAACAGGAAAGAAAAACTTCCAGAAAATCTGTTCATAATATTTAGGGGTAATTTCTCTAATTAAAACAGAGATGTTTAACAAGGGGAAAAAGGAGAGAAAATCCAAGGAAAAATGAAAATGGTACATTTTAAATTCGTTGCAAAAAAAATAAGGGATCAAGAATATTTTATTTTTAGTTTATCAGGAAACTGCGTGTTGGCAACTTTGATTAATTTTATTTTGCAGTAAAAGATGGGGGAAGACAAAAAAATAAACGGGGGGGGTGTGTGTATTTTATCCGCGTGTTTCCCGAAAGAGTGTGGGAGGGGGGGGGTTTAGAAACATCGGACGAGGCGTATGGGGGGGAAGAGTTTGGAGTAGGAACAAAAAAAATAAAAATTTTAAAATGATTCGAAAATATTAGCTCAAGATTTGAGAAAAAAAATAAAGAGATAAAATATCTCTTTATATAATTATATAACAGATTCCTCTCTGTTATAGAGTCTCCCTGCCAAAAAAATTTTGGGGTTATGCAATTGTTGCAGATGGGTTTGTTTCTTGGACATGAGATTGAAAACTACATTTTGTGAATTTAAAAGAAAGCTTGATATTATAGGTTCAAATAATAAGAGTAGTCAAGAGTAAGATGGATGAGATACCAAGTGGATAGGTCAGCAGAATGTAAGAGAATCAAATGCATAATGAGAAACTAGATGCTATCAATTGTCTTTGTACAGAGGTTACTCTATGTTTTAAAGTTTAAGATGTATGCAATAGCATTAATACTTTGTGTGCATTTGAATTCTTGATAGGTTTTGTCAAAATGGGAGGCAAAGAGAATGTGGTTTAAAAAAAAAAAATACTTGAGTGCTGAGGGATTGAAATTTAGGTGAAAATGTCTTCATGTTTGACATTACGTAATTGAAATGACTGTGAAATCTAATTTCATATCAAAAATATTCTAACTTTAATTTGAAACAAACTGAAAATAGTATAGCTAGTGACCCAAAAATAAGTAGGATTTTGATGTTACTACTAAAAAATATTAAAAATTTTTAAAAATTTTTTGGGGAAGAGACATTATCTTTGTTCTTATTTTACTTTAAAATTTTCTTATGTGTTTAGGTTGTTAAAACTGTGTTTAGTTTTCTTTAACATTTAGAAATTTCCCTGATTTCTAAGATGATTGTTTATTTTATATTTTCTCAGTGAAAATATAAATATACTGCTGGGGGAAAAAAAAATTTTAAAAGTCTAAAATGTTTTGTGATTTGTGAAGATTTTTCCTGTGTGAGGAAAGAAGAGTTTGTTTTCCACAGTGAAAGATTAAATAGGAGTTTGTTTTCTAAAGTGGAAGAATAAATAGGTGGATGAGGAATTGGATAAGGAAGTCTACTTAGAAGTGAAATTTCAGGAGGCAATGGAGGTGGTGGAGGAGAATGAATTTGTGACGTTGTGGTTGAAGTGAAGAAGGAGAATTGTCACAAGATAGTTTCGGAGGTAATTGCGGTAGGAAGTCTTATGCAAGTTAAGCCTTCTTTGGAAGTGAAGAGACAAAAAGTTAGGGCTTTGAGTGTCGGAGGCGTAGGAATAGTTTGTGTGGGGAGAATTGAAGGGATAGCCAAGTGAGAACTTAGGAGAGTTTTGAAAAACATGTCATGTGAAAGTTTGAGTGTTATTTCTGTTTGTGAAATGAAAAGGTTAAGAAAAAACTTGAGAGATTGAGGCAACATTACGCAATATTTCATATTACATAAGACTTTCGGTTTTGCGACAACCATAGAAAGTGCGGTAGTGTTTCCCTGAGAATTTGGTTTTGGTATAGGATGTGCATCATCTTGTAAAGGAATTAGTTAGGGAATGTATTCAAAGTTGTTTAAAGGGGGAAGAAGTTAAATTTTTAATGAGAGTTGTGAATGCCTCAGTGTTATATGGAACTGCTTCGGTTTGAAATACAGACAAGCGTGAGGCTACTTTAAGTGGTTTTTGATTAGAAAGATTTGTAAAATCAGGAGTTGAGAAAGGAGTTTGAGGTAAAGTGAGATGAGAGTCTGCTATAGGTGTGGACTGAGTAGGAAGATTTGGAAAATCATGCGCTTGAAAAGATGTTTGATGTTGAGATTTAAAATTGTTGTTCTGTGGAGGTGTGTGGATTGATTCCCTTTGCTCTGAATATGAATCTAGAAAAGGTTGTTGTGAGTATGAAATCAGAACTGCGTCATTTGCTAAAGAAGAAAGATGCGTTTCTACTTGAGGAAGAGAGAGAGAGAGCTGATATGGTGATTTGAAGTGAGATTTTCAACCTGAGAGGGACCAAATGGAGGGTGAGGTTCTAAATGTTTATCAAATGATGGTTCGGAAGTCAAATCATAGTGCTCAGAAACGAGAGTGTTAGAAGCTAATAAAGAATTTGGTATCATTGTTTCATTAAAAGATATAATCGTGTCTGAGAAATCCTTTTGAAAGGAAGGGGGGGTGCCCTGAGAGAGATTTTCATTCATATTAGGTAGATCATGCTTAGAGGAGAAAGAAAAATCTATATTAAACGATAATGGTGGAGAGAGAACATAGTTTTTAATTAATTCAATGAAGGAATTTGAGGTATCTTTGAAATCAAAAGGTAAAATGTTATTAAAACAGGAGGAAGAATTTCCAAAACTATGTTTAGAGTGTTGGAAATTAAGGCCCATTATGCAATTTTCATTTAAAACTACATCCCTATCTAAAACCAAATTGGAAGTAATACTACCTATTCCAGAATGTGCTATTTTTGATATATTACTTACATCATGTGCTCTACTAAACTTTCTATTCCTTCTATAAGAGCTGAAAGTGCGCTTTCTGAACTCTTTTGTATCTACCATATTGGTCAGTGGTGTCTCATAACTATTTCTTTGCTTATGCGTGCTATTGGAGATGCATATCTCATCCCTGCCCTGTACCATGGCATCCTCAGTGCCTACTGTATCACCTTTTTCCTTCCATCTTTCACCATTCCAATGCTCTATATTTGCTTGACTATCTCATTTTCAAAATCGCTTGTGGAACTTCCACTTATATCATCTCTGCTATCAAACCTTACATCTGCTACATATTTGTTGTTCATATAAATAGAGTTATTGACCTTACCTTTCATTTCTACATCCATCTCTATTTCTACTTGCTTCATCTCTCTTTTATGAATTTCATCACCATTACCTTCATTATTTTCAAAAGCGTTTGTGTTCTCATTTCCATTATGTAACTGCGTCATATCCATTTCGCTTCTGGACTCGGTTGCTATCTCGTTGCTTTTCAACTGTGCATTTGATATGCTTCTCGATTTTGCTAAATTTGGTGTATTAACCTGTAAATTATTATTAAAATTCCTGGAAAATAAATTGTTTGTGTTAAATGAAAGGTCCATATTCCTCATCCTCTGTTGAAAATGGGCAATATGTGACTCTTTTGTGGTTTGTGAAAGCTCTGTGGTGGATTTTCCATTTACATCATGTTCATGTTTAACTTTTTCATTTCCTGGACTATAAGATGCTCCATAATTACCAAAAAAATTTTTGAACTATTAGTTTTACTCTCATTAATGCTATCTGGTTTATCATTTTGAATGTAGGTTATGCTATCTACATTCTCTATTCTATCTCTGGTAATGGTGTTTGCTACACCATGAAAATTGTGAGGCTCATTATGTTTCAAATTCTCGTGGAAAATAGTATCATTAAAACATATCGAACATGCATTTTTATCATTAATAAAATTTTTACCTATCTGAGCTTTACCCTGGACATAATGGCTACATCTAAAATTATTAGGAGGAGAAGCTTTGCTGAAAGAAAAATGAGGATTAAGAACATTTACATTATTTGGTTGATTAACATCATTAGAAATAAAATGAGTCATTTTCATATTTTCTTGTGAAAACCTTTTTTCCATAGTTGCGTTTAGATTTCCGTGAGAGGCGGCTTTGTGATCATTCTTTACATTCATAATTGCTTTTGAAATACCTTGAGAAAGTGATGTTACGTAAATCAATTTAATTGACTTGATTATCATTAATATTTATTTTCTTGACAAATATTAAAATTCATTTATTACCTAAAAAAATTTTTAAACCATTTTGCCTCTGAAGAAATAACATCATCTTCAGTAGTGTTCAAAGAGCTCACAGAGAATGGGTTAGCGTTTTTTGAAACATTCATAGCTGACGCTACTGTACCCTGAGATATGTTTTCAATGTTAAGTACATTTATAGTTGCTTTAGAATTACATTGTGAATGTTTTATTTACATTTAAATATGCTGTATCAATCAATGCATGCGGAAAATTAATTAAACTATTCTTGTGAACAGTGGTGCGTGAGTTAACATTTGGATAATTCTTATTAGCTGAGTGATTGGAAACATTTAAATAATGCGAATTTAGAGCTGCATGAGAAACATTGTTGTGAGTTTTAGATTTTTGGAAACATTTAAATAATGCGAATTTAGAGCTGCATGAGGAACATTTTTGTGAATCGTTGGGCATGTGTTAGCATCTTCAAAATTTCAATATTCTTTTACATCATTACAATTTATAGAAACATGTGACTTACAATCATTTTGGCTAACAAAATTTTTAACTTTATGCTTGGTATCTAAATTAAAAAGAGAATTTGAGCACGCTTGAACATTGAGACAATTCATATTTTTGCTATGAGAATTTGAAATGGAATTTAAAGTTAAATTTACAGAGTTAGTTGAATATTGAGAAACAGTTCTTAATACATTTTCATAATTGGGGTGAGTGGTGGTGTTTTTATTACCATTTCGCGAATAATTATTACATTTTTGCTTCTGGAAGTGAGGTGGTGTTCCATCAAAACGGTTTTCTTCTACTTTGAATTTTTCTGGAGCTTTTCCATATTGCATTAAGGAGAAATTGTGATGGAGAGAGACAGGTTTGGGCTTCATCTGCTCCCTCCTTAAAGAAAATTTTCTGGATTTCCATTGCGAATTTCGTTTTGAAAATACTTTTGCGTTTGAGGTTTGGTTAAATTTTGTTTTCTCCAATTTTCTTGCGTATATCTTTCAGGAGATGAATGTGGGAATGCTCGACCGGCTTCCCGGTTGTGATTTTGCTCAGAGTGGCTTTTAAAATTCCTTGAAACGTTTGCCGTTGAGCGTGAACAGGCAATGTTACATTCATTTTTCGTTTTGTACATTCAGAATATTTTGTGAACAAAATTTATAACAAATATGTGAGTAACATTTGCCTTTTTAGTGTGGCAAAATGCGGATTTTTATTAGTTATCCAAAAAATGGAATTAGTGAGAATATAAAATTTTAAAATGGCCCCAAATTTTATGTTAAAAGTATTCTTTAATAAAAGAAAGAGGGGTGTATAAATTTTATATTCAAGATTATATATCAGCTTTGTTTGTAAAATAATAACTTTTGAGAAAAATGGTCTAACCTGTGGTGTGTAATAGCTCTCGAAGTGAAGTTCTTGGCACTCTTTGCTTTGCGTTTGCTTCTTTCTTCACCTATATAAACTCCAGTAGCTTGCTTCGGAAACGCTTCTTATCTTCGCCAATACTCTCAATTTGATTCACTCAAGCAAGGGATCGCCGCTTTCCCGCAATATCTTTTTCCTTCAGTTTCCGGAAAATGGGGAGTTAAAAGTATAGGCCTTGGATACTTTGTAGGATAACGCAATCAGACTCCAGTTCAATATAAGCTTTATTTTGAGAATAAAAATTAAACCCCAGTATAGAGTGCCTAAAAAAAATTAATAGAAAAAAATTAACATAAGAAATTCACTAATGGGCAAATAGTTCAAGAAATATGAATACAAAAATAAATAAAACTCTGATCAGTAAAATCTCACACAAATTCTTTAACAGTGCTTCAAAAATATAGTTTAAGACTCTAGTCATTACAGCAATCACAAGTTAATAAGAACTAATAAGAGATTTATAAAATAACCATTAAAATGGCTCCTCAAAAACTTTTGTTCAAAAATCATTTTGTCCCAAAACCATATTTCAAAATTAATGCTGTCGATATCAAAAATCTAAGTTTAACAAGCTTCCAAAATTTATCAAGAAAGGAATCAAAAATATTCAAAAATAACTACTAAATTTTAAATGAAAAAGGTTTTACATCACAGTCCCAACAAGGGTTCAGTGTTATTCTTTCAAAAATAAAGAAAAATTAAAAAACATAAAACATCAATACACAACCGCTGTCTAAATGACTGTAACAGAAACATCTTCAAAACTTTAAGTTTATCCCCTTGATAAACTGATATTAATCTCCCTAAAAATATAAAAAAATTAAAAATGGCGCCTCTCTTATTAGGCCCATAACAAAAATCAAAATTGACAAAAATCACTTTCAAATTATGCAAAAAAATTTAAATTAACTTTCTATTTCTCTATAAACCACTTTCACAACCTGAGGGACCTTGAAAGCTTCTTACAGATATAAATCCTTTAAAACCAGATACACCCACAAAATTTTATAAGTGAAGTTTTACCTACAAACATGTTTAGAATCAAAAACAGTACCACCCTTTAAAAAAATTTACTTTTAATGAAAAACATAGACCCCATTAAAGATTATAAAAATAACAAAAACAAAAATCACCCATTTAAATATAACTTTACTCTACCAGAATCTACTCGTAAACCAATTTAAATGTCAGATTTAAGATTTAACTATACGACCTGTGGATGTCTTGAAACATCATTTAGAAAAATAAATTAAATTTTTATAAAATACCTTAAAGATTAAAAGCTTTGAGAAGCATCGGTGAGATAATTTTCTAACTTCTAAGGAAAAAAAAATATGATGTATGGTCAGATTCAGAACTATAACTTTATCACTTGCATATATCCTGAGTCATAAAATATAACTTACATAGTATAGGACGTGTTTTATAACTGATATTACTAAGTTAAGAGTACTAAGGAAAAATATGCATTCATCCCATTTAAAATTCATTTTACTAACTGTTGGCTGTATAAAATCTATACTTTACAAAGAAAATTTTTCAAAAGAAGTTTATGCCAGTAGGCCCATAGTTTTCAAAAAATATTTATAACATTTAGGAAATAGGGCTAGATGCTCTCATGAATAGTTTAAATAATAGTTAGAATAAATCCAAGACAATTTTCTACAAAAAAACTAATACTTTTTTTTTTTTAAATTTTCACTATAAACATCTTGTACTAAATTACGTTACAAATTTACTATCTATTAAAAAAAATCTTAAGTCATATATATAATTTTCCCAGTAATTCACACCTCAAAATTTTATGCAAGCTAATCGTCTTACACTCCATTAAATTAAATCTCTAAATTCAAAGGGCATAAAAAAACTTTAATCTCTAGGACTACTTTATATTGATAACCTCTGAAATGATGAAAAAAATTATATATACTGGAAAAAAAATGTCTGACTTTGGCTAAGGTAGATTTTTCAAATTATCTTTAGTTTGCCAAAACAAATTATCTATAACAAAGGTAGCTATATGAAATTTCCAAAAAGGATATAATATTTCTCAGAAATGAAAACTGTAAAACTAACTAGAGAAAATGAGATTTTCAAAGCATATTGCCTAATTTATCTTATTAATTTAATTATTAAACTACTAAAAGGTTGGTCCAGGCTCTTTACAAAAAAATTAAAGAAATGCTACGCAGTAAATTAGGCCTTGAAAGGATGATTATTTAGATCTTATATGATGAATAAAAAACCCAAAAAAATTTCGGTCTTGCAAGTCCTCGAGAAGAGGGAAACAAAAAAAAAAAATCTCAGAGGGGTGTGGAGCAAAACACTTTTTCACCTTCAAATAACCCTCTGGTAAAGTTTATTTCAAAGTGTAATAAAATATTCAAAAATGCTAAACATTCAACGAAAGGAGGAAAAAGAAAAATGGGCGTAGGTCTGTTTGCGACAAGAGATATTTCACCTTCAAATAAGCCTTTTTGGTAAAGTTTATTTCAAAGTGTAAAGCAATATATAAAACTACAAAAAAAATTTTAGAGAAAAAATGAAAAGTCTTTCTTAAGATATTTTGCGTCTAGACAAGTTTTTAAATTTGTGGCTCCTATGATCTTAGGCTATCTAATGGTTTCAAAAAAATTAGAACAAGCTATCAAAAATTTCTTAAGCTCTCATCAACAACAATCCGGGCTACTTGTCTTTCCTATTCACTTTGCCCCTTTTAAATTTTCCAGAGATTTTCTTTTTATTTTCACAAAACACAAACTTTACTCTGTTCATCCCCCTTTCCTTATTATTATTATTATTATTATTATTATTATTATTATTATTATTATTATTATTATTATTAATTCATCCTTTTTCAGCATCATCCCCATTATCCATTACTACCCATATACGGTACTTTTGGTGCAGAGGTAGTAGTTTTATGGATTCGAGAAGAGCAAGGAAGAAAAAACTATGATTTCAGAGCATTTTATTTAAAAGAAGGGACGTTAGGTTTTGGATAGAAATTATAATCACTTTTAAAAATGAAAGAGGAATAAAAATCATTACAAAAAAATAATAAAATAAGACCGGGTAAAGATAAGGCCTTTTTGTCTACTTTAAAGCGTATAAAAAGATAAAAACAAAAATACTATTTCAAAAAAACAAAATTTATAAAATATGTGATATTTCAAAATACAAAATTTATATTGATAAGAGAAAGAGAGAAAAAAACTACTCCATAATAACTCCAGCAAATTTTAACACAACCCAAGTTATATTTAAGTGGTATTTCCACTTTCCACGTAGGGCTGCTCTAGGCCTTAAAATTTTATGAAACCACCGAGTTTAGTCTAGGCCTTCAAACATCAAGAAAAAAATTCTAAAATCGTTTCCTTGTACTTAATATGAAAAAAAAATAAATGGGAAAAAGAATTGAAACTCACCAAGAAAAATCACTAATATTTACACTGAGAGATATTATACACCCGGCGAGGTTCATCTGTTAAGAGTAAATGGTATATTCCCGCGTGTACCGCCGGTCGCCTGGGAGGGGGGGAAGGAGAGAGTGGGGTCGAGAGAAAAGGAGGGATGGTGTCCTTCAGATGATAACAGGAAAGAAAAACTTCCAGAAAATCTGTTCATAATATTTAGGGGTAATTTCTCTAATTAAAACAGAGATGTTTTAAAAGGGGAAAAAGAAGAGAAAATCCAAGGAAAAATGAAAATGGTACATTTTAAATTCGTTGCAAAAAAATAAGGGATCAAGAATAGTTTATTTTAATTTATCAGGAAATCTGTGTGTTGGCAACTTTGATTAATTTTATTTTGCAGTAAAAGATGGGGGAAGACAAAAATAAACGGGGGTGTATTTTATCCGCGTGTTTCCCGAAAGAGTGTGGGAGGGGGTTTAGAAACATCGACGAGGCGTATGGGGGGGGAAGAGTTTGGAGTAGGAACAAAAAAAATAAAAATTTTAAAATGATTCGAAAATATTAGCTCAAGATTTGAGAAAAAAAATAAAGAGATAAAATATCTCTTTATATAATTATATAACAGATTCCTCTCTGTTATATAGTCTCTCTGCCAAAAAATTTTGGGCTTATGCAATTGTTGCAGATGGGTTTGTTTCTTGCTCACAAAATTGTTTTAAAATGCCATCAGATTTTTTATTATTAATGATGTTACAAAATCTATAATAGCATGTAAAATATGCCACAAAAATAAAACGAGGTAGTACACCAAAAACATAATACAACGCCACTTCATAAACATATGGAAAATCATCACTGAAGAGAATATCTGGAAGTCAAAAATTTGAATAGTAAAATGGAGAATACTGTATTTTCAAGAACAGAGGACACACCAAGATCCAAAGATCCAAGCTGTGAAACAAATGAGTATTTAGGAAAATTTCTCCCCCAAAAAAAAAAAAAAAAAATTGGCATATCAATGACCCCAAATCACAGGCAATTCATCGGAAAATAATGAATTTTACTGCAATGATTAACCAGCCATTCACAATTACTGCGATTCATAACTTATTGCCCATCTTCAACCAAAATATCTTATTCCTAGTAGAAAATATTTTGTAGAGAAGATGTTACTAACTTCATACAGTAAATTGAGATCAGCAGTATTCAAGAAGTTATCTAAGGCCAATCAGATATCATTTACTACAGATATTTGGACAGTTAAATATTCAAACGAGTCATTTATTTCCTTTAACTCACCACCGGCTTCTACCAGCCAGCCTTCCGGAAAACAGATGTGTTGGGCAGAATTAATTAACACAGCAGCATATATATATATATATATATAGCAGTAAAAATATATATATATTTATATTATATATATATATATATATATATATATTATGTTGAAAGAAAATATATATATATATATATATATATATATATATATATATATATATATATATAGTATATATATTATAAGAAAGATATATATATATATATATATATATATATATATATATATATATATATATATATATATATATATATATTA
This sequence comes from Trachelipus rathkii, assembly GCA_015478945.1. NCBI lineage: Eukaryota > Metazoa > Arthropoda > Malacostraca > Isopoda > Trachelipodidae > Trachelipus > Trachelipus rathkii. The sequence goes on along the minus strand of JABUQX010119648.1, from coordinate 7,925 downwards.
TATATATATATATATATATATATATATATATATATATATATATATATATATATATATATATATATATATATATATATATATATATATAATTTTGGAAATTAAATTTGATTTTAATGAGAATATCTTATTATCTTATAATTTGAGGTATTTAGGTAAACTTTATTTAAATAATACTGTAGGTATGTAATACACTGTCACTGTGTATGAATGCAAGACAAGGCTATTATTATATTTTGTTAAAAGATGGATCCCTTCCAGCAAATTTTTTCTCAGAAGTAGATTAGTAATTCCGGTTCCTGCCGGAATTTTTCAAAATTCTGTCTGGAACCGAAACCGGAAAAAAATGTCAAATTCCGGCTGGACCTGAATTCCGGTAAACCTCTAGTCAAAACCCCTTTTTCCATTAGGTTCTTAATAAGATTAGTAAACGTCTAGGAATAATTTTACCACCATTCACGTTGTGCCAGTTTGTGAGGATATTTACTTGTCTATAAGTGGCTAAAAATTTGCAGTAGCATCCTTAGACTCATCAAAGAGTCGTGGCATAGTGGGTGGAGTTTCTATTAGCAGGAATAACATTGGTTTTGGGATTATTATTATTATCATATTATAATTATCACCTGCTATTTCCTATTATTATTATTATTATTATTATTATTATTATTATTATTATTATTTTATATCATTATTCTTATTATTGAGTTATTATCATTATTTTATTTTATCTTTAGTATTATTATTATTTATCATTAGAATATTATCATTATTTTATATTATTATTATTATTATTATTATTAAAGTTTTGTTTTATTAGTTTTGGTATTATTATTACTATTGCATTATTAATACAGTGATTTTTTTAGTTTATTACTATTACTTTATTTTAGTAGGATTGCAATCCATATTTATTTTTTTTCAATAATTTTTTCATGTTTCATTAATTCTAAATAAAGCAACTAGGCTATATTTTTATACGAAACTGGGTCTCTTTAATTATTAATTTCTAAATTGTAAATAAACAGTCGTTCGCATTATTTTCTTATATTTTGGGGGAGCCTTGTGTTAAAGCGTTAGGAAAGAGTGAAAGTGTCAAGGTTCCTTAGTGGAAGTTGAGTAGGTTGACAATCAAGTTATGTTATATCTATATTGAATGTTAATAGAACTATTGGTGGGAAAAGAAGACTCTTTCTCTAACAAATTTTTCCTTGGCAGCATAGCGTGGTTCTTTCAAAAGGAGGATTGTCAAAAATCATAATCCATCGTATTTTCTAGCCATCAGGTCAAGGAGACTTCTTCAGAGTCCACAGAAATCTTCAAAGGGACCACTACATCTGGAGAACTCTGGGAGGAAGGCAATTGCTTCCCAAAATCTAGGGTAAGCAGTTCACCACTATTTTCATGAAATATTTTACATCATATATATATATATATATATATATATATATATATATATATATATATATATATATATATATATATAATAATAGTGAGATGGATATATATATATATATATATATATATATATATATTTATATAAAGATAGTTATAAATATATATATGCATATATATATATATATATATATATATATATATATATATATATATATATATATATATATATATATATATATATATATATATATATATATATATATATATCATCATCATCATCATCATTATTTTCTTTTTCTTTATATATATATATAAATATAAGGAAGATAAAGAAGAAGAAGAAGATATATATATATATATATATATATATATATATATATATATATATATATATATATATATATATATATATATATATATATATATATATATATATATTGCTGACTGCCGTTGGAGTTGGAGGTGTTAAAAACAGGAGGGAAATGGAAAAAGAAGAAAAGAGAAGACCTAGGATAAAGAGTAAAGAAGACGGATGAAAACTTCAAAGGGACTATTAAAGAGAGTTCTAGAAGGTTTTTTGTTTTGTCAGATTGTCAGAGTAAAGAAAATGTGACGCATTTGTTGAGACCAGATTGTTGTTTGAAAGCAGCTAACAAAATTTATCAAAATCTACTTAAAATATTTAAAATTTTATTTGATAAAAAAAAATTTAAATTGAAATCAGATTATAAAGCAATAAAAATTAATTATTTTAACGAACACAAGAGGAGGAGCAACAAAATTTTTAATTCAGTTCTTTTGGAAATTTTAATGATATTAAAAAGACAATTTTATACTTGAAAATAAAGAAGCTGCTATGAATGATTTCTGGTCTAAAAGTGGAGGTTTCGACGCAGTTGGTCAATATGAATATTATCTTCACATGGCTCTTGAAGCTGGGAACCTTCTTCTGCCATTTTACTCTTCCCTTGAACGGTCGCAGGATAGTTAAAATACATCTGCGATTGATACCACCCTGCATTCCATGTGGGACACGGTGTTTAGAATGATAATAATAATGATAATATATATATATATATATATATATATATATATATATATATATATATATATATATATATATATATATATATATATATATATATTATATATAAATATATATATATATATATATATATATATATATAAGGTTATTATATATATATATATATATATATATATATATATATATATATATATATAGCGTTATCAATATATCTTATATATATATATATATATATATATATATATATATATATATATATATATATATATATATATATATATATATATATATATATAATTTCTTTTGTTTACTTTATGTGAATATTTTAATGTCATCATTGTTAAAATTAGTATAAAGTGAAGATGTATTACAGTAATTATTCTCTAACTTTAGATTCTTGTTATGCTTCCACCAGAACATACAGCCTAGCAAGAAATGGAGGAGGTGATTTTTATCTACTTCTGAACGGAAATAATAATATCAAGAAATACAGACAGGTTTGTACATTCATCTTTGCTTAAAAGCATTGATTTAAGTTTGTTTTTTGTTCTTCGTTTATAAACTCAATAGCAAAGAGTAATTCATAATTATTAAAAGATGAAAATTTTTGAAAGAAGAATTTGAAATCGTAGCCTTGAGGTATTCATGAATGCAAATATAAATGAAAAAGACAAATTTAAAGATATTTCCTCGACTCACTCTGACTCCTCATTTTATAAATGAAAAAGACAAATTTTAAGGTATTTCCTCGACTCACTCTGACTCCTCATTTTATAAATAAATTCGTTCAGCTCTTTCCCCCACTCCAGTTTATTCTGTCTCCTCATTTTATAAATGAAAAAGACAAATTTAAAGGTATTTCCTCGACTCACTCTGACTCCTCATTTTATAAATGAAAAAGACAAATTTAAAGGTATTTCCTCGACTCACTCTGACTCCTCATTTTATAAATAAAAAAGACAAATTTAAAGGTATTTCCTCGACTCACTCTGACTCCTCATTTTATATCTCCTTCTATCTTCTCAATCTATTGCTAAATTCTTTTGTGGTTTGTATTTGCAATTTAATTCTATTGGTTATAAGATAATTATCCTAAATGCATTGAGGTTTTGAACTCTGAATTAAAACGAATCATTTCCGACGTTTTTTTTTTTTTTTTTTTTTTTTTTTTTTTTTCTAATTCTATTTTGCTGTTGCATAAGTATGCTTTCTCTTTTTTACTCATATTACTAATTTGACATTGCAAAATAATAATAATAATAATAATAATAATAATAATAATAATAATAATAATAATAATAATAATAATAATAATAATAATAATAATAATAATAATAATAATAATAATAGTAATAATTTTCTAAAATTTAATATTTTGCTGTTTTAAATCCCTTGTTTAATTTTATTACCAAATGAAATGATGTTAAACCTTCTTCATAAACCGAGAATGTCTGAATAATCAAAGTCTTTCTTCAAACCTATCGGAAATATTCTTCATTTTTTTGGCTTTGAATTATTAGTTTCAGATGGGTTTCTTTCTTTACAATTTAAGAGGAAATCTTTTTGAAAGATTATTATTATTATTATTATTATTATTATTATTATTATTATTATTATTATTATTATTATTATTATTATTATTATTATTATTATTATTATTATTATTATTATTATATCGACAACTGTCTTTACTGATGGCTCCATAATGAAAGTAGTTGGATCATTGGTCACTTTTCTTGATCACTTGTCTCATACCCTGACATCCTGCCCATCTATTTTTTTACGATAGAGTTTGTGGCACTGCTTTCAGTTTATAGGATTCTAGTTCTCACCAGGGATGAAACTGTCACCATATTGTCAGATTTTGAAAGAGTCGTTCTCGTAATTCGGAATATATCCTCTTGGAATCCCTTGGTCTCAATAATTCAGCAATACCTGTCGTGGTTCCATGCTTGAAAGAGTTGTGCTGCATTTCTTCTCACTTGGGGTTTAGCTTCATTGAGGGTTGACTCTATATTTGGGGAGTTTAAGATTTGTCAGGTGATAGACAATTGTTGTACATCAACACGAGAGAGAGAGAGAGAGAGAGAGAGAGAGAGAGAGAGAGAGAGAGAGAGAGAGAGAGAGAGAGAGAGAGAGAGAGAGAGAGAGAGAGAGACATATATATATATATATATATATATATATATATGTATAAAATTACATATATATATATATATATATATATATATATATATATATATATATATATATATAATATATATATATATATATATATATATATATATATATATATATATATATATATATATATATATATATATATATATATATATATATATATATATATATATATATATATACATATATATATATATATATATATATATATATATATATATATATATATATATATATATATATATATATATATATATATATATATATATATATAAAATTTATTTTAGAGAGAGAGAGAGAGAGAGAGAGAGAGAGAGAGAGAGAGAGAGAGAGAGAGAGAGAGAGAGAGAGAGAGAGAGAGAGAGAGAGAGAGAGAGAGAGAGAGAGAGAGAGAGAGAGAGAGAGAGAGAGAGAGAGAGAGAGAGAGAGAGAGAGAGAGAGAGAGAGAGAGAGAGTCCAAATAAAATTACTTCGATTATAAAAGTTGTGAAGGTAGTAGACTTCGTTTTGGTATAAAGCAGGATTGAATAGCCTTTGACACGAGACTTTGAAGGTTTAATATTTTATGATAAGGTTATATCCTCTGTTTGAACAAGGGATGGCACGAAAAAAATCAAATGAAAAAAATTAACTGATTTATTTACTTGATTTTTTATTAAAAAAAATCATGATTTTTTTGATTTTTTGATTTTTTTAATATATTTTCTTATATTCTTTTGTATATTTAAGTGATTTAACTTCAATAGAAATAAAAAATTAAAATAATAATATTATATCAAGGGTACTCTGTTCCACTATTGTCAACAAAGAATCATGTTTCAAACAGGTTTCTTTTATTTCTGATGTAACATTCATCAATATTACAAATAATATCAGGTGTTGCTTTTAAGTATTAATCGACCCCTTATTCACCATTAAAATTAACTGATTCTCAATATCGATAATTTTTCAGAAATATTATGAAGTTTTTAATATATTTTTTTTCAATTTTCAACAAACTATTGGCATTGTAACCCGTAAGTCCGTAACACACTTTAGTGTTGCTCTTTCATTGTGTCATAGACTATAGGCCCTATTTTAAGATTTTGATTTACGTAGATTGAATAAATAACTTCAAAAATAATACTATATTGAACTTAAAAAAAAAGTTTATTTACAATTTAATTTTGCGTGACGTCACGAATCTGAAAAATCAAAAAAAATCAAAAATTGATTTTTTTTTTAAAAAAAATCAAAAAAATCATCAACCCTGGTTTGAACTGACATTTTTCGAAGCAAATTGTTAAGAGCAAACTAAGAACAATTTAAAACTTGTTCTTACCGAAACAAATAAATACATCAAAACTTAGAAATAATTCCAACCTTTTATAAATTAGTTACATCATTCATTTGAACTTGGAAATAAATTTTATAATTTATTTTCATCGTTCGTTTGAATTTGTAAATTAATTTGAGGTTGTATACATATGACAACTGAGAAATTATTTCTGAAATTGATTGGAAAGGCCGTGTAAATATGGATTGAAATAAGACATTATTATTATTATTATTATTATTATTATTATTATTATTATTATTATTATCCACCCTTTTTCCCCAAGACTGGGAGTAAGGTGCGTGACATGCACCGGAAACAGAAAAGTAGTAGAAGAATATGACACAAGTCGAAAAGAAAGCCCAGCCTTACCGCCCCCTTTATACCTATTAGTGAGAACTCGTCGCAGTCAGAAAGTCCACCCTAGAGCTTCATGGAACTGTGAACTCTCGCTATGGCATCGTGAGTGTGGGGTTCATCCCTTGGCCCAGGTGGGCCACAACCATACCCCCCCTCACAAAACCCCGCCATTCACTCCTATTATGCACATTTCTTCTCGCCTCTGTCAACTCACATTTCTCTCCTCCAGGCATTCCTTTACTGACTCAATCCACTTTTTCTTCGGTCTCCCAGTCGGTCGATCCCCAACTCACTCACCATTATACATCCGCTTAAGCAACCGACTATCATCCATTTTTAACACATGACCAAACCATCTCAATGTACTTTCATTTATTCTCACATTTATCACTTTCTTCACACGTTCATTCCTCTTTATCAATTTTTCTCACACCTAACACGCCCTAAGATTGTCCATCTGAACACATTGTACTTTAGATCTATACTTCTTATTCCAGACCATAGTCTCACTACTATACATTTACACAGGTAACAACATACCCTCATGCAAGACCCTAGCGGACTCGAGACTTAGTCCTTTCACATCCACCAACGATTTTATTGCACCGGCCACCTTCCTGCCATTCACAACTTTCCTACTACACTCTGCATCATCCGTTCCCTTTTCATCCAACATATATCCTAAATATTTAAACTCGACACTTGTTCCAGCTGCTCACCATCTAACATAACTTCACACTGAGGACTGTCTTCACTCACAACCATAACCTTACTCTTATCTACGTTTACTTTTAAACCCCTCCTTTTACACACCCTGCCAAATCTCTCTACCAATCCTCTCAAACTCTTCAGATTCACCACACAAAACCAAATCATCCGCATATAATAGGTAGGGCACCCTCCACTCTCTTCCATTCTCCATCATTCTAACACCATCTCCTGCCACCCCACCTCTAATTCTTTCATAACCCCATCCATATACAAGTTGAATAACCAAGGAGACATAACACATCTCTGCCTTACTCCGCTTTTAATATTAAGCCAATCACTTTCGACACCATTTATTCTTACATACGCTTCACTATCGTCATACATACTTTTGATTCCATTCAGAAGCCTACCACTAACACCTGCCATAGGACTTCCCTATTAATCCTATCATACGCCTGTTGCAAATCTATAAAACCTAAATACAATTTATTCTCCTTCTCCCTCATTTTCTCAATCATTTGTTTCAATGTAAAGATCTGATCCACACATTCTCTACCACTCCTAAACGCACCTTGTTCTTCACCAATCAGTCCTTCAGTCAATCATCGACGCACTCTTTCGACTAAAATACCAGCATATATCTTTCCTACTACACTCAAAAAACTAATTCCCATATAATTCCTACAGTTCCCCTTATCTCTCTTACCCTTATATAAGGATACTATTACTGCTCTTCTCCAATCCCTCGGAACTATATCCTCCATAAACGCTTTGTTATACAACTTCCAAATCCATTCCCAAAATACCTATTCCTTCTTGCACCAGCAAACCAACCCACATTCACCATCACCTCATTACTACCAATGTTATACAGATTTTCGAAGTGTTCCTTCCCACACACTCCTCACATCCATTTCATCA
>JABUQX010119647.1:0-14972 GCA_015478945.1 Trachelipus rathkii | reverse complement strand
GACAGCATCATTGGGTTTCCAATAGTTGCGTACATCAATACTTTTAACATTATTAGATGCAGTGAAAGCAACATCTATTCTATTATATCCTCTCAAGCTGTCACCTTTGATTTCAGCTGGAGGTGATGTCTCAGATGATGACACATACTCATTCTTAACCCAAGCTTCAACGCTGTCGAAATCTTGAGGAATCTTCAACCATATGGATAAAAGCATACTGCACCTCCAATGGAATACCAGCAATATGTTGTCATTTCCATCGTTTTACGAAAAATTTAATAGCACATCGTGGATTACGAAGTCCTCGTAAAGAGGACATTCGTAGGAACAGAATGAGAGGTCGACGTCATCGTAAAAAACACAGCGAAAAATGTCCTACTGACGAAATTCGCATGTATAAACAGATCTAAAAGTTAAGAGATTCTTTCTTTCAAACCAATCAGAAGAAAGTAACAGAATATCAACGCACGAACGAACCATATCAGTTAAAAGGGTTTATATATTCTCGTTAGACACAGACCAACAACAACAACAATAACATAGTACAAAAATAAGTCTATATACTAACCAAACGAATATATGCTAACGTTAACATTGTTTTCACATAATTAAACTAACATAGCATTACCAAACTAAGAATATAATGTACGAATAAACTGCTGTTTCAACCTTACCAGAAATAAACAACTACATTAACAAAAGTACCATACTTAACAGCAGTAACAGTACCTAGCCATAGCATACAAAAACTAACCTATTCACACTTTTTCAGGCAGATCTCTAACATATCATTGTTAATTTTACATCCAACAACTGATTTACGTTAGACATTTTAGATATCATTTCGATAAACAAGCCCAAATGAGTTCTTATAACTAACCATCGAATATTAGTTAACATAACAAGTTTCAGTATTAATAAAGCTAACATAGCATCATATGGACTAAGAAAATAATGTAACGACAAACCTAACACAACTAAGCATAATAACTGTTAGCATTAACAAACTCCGCCCTTAACAACAGCTAAAGTACATAACAACGTCGACCAAAACGTAACCGTATCACACTTTTTCATGCATTAATCTCTAACAATCAATGGTCAGTGGGTCTTAGAAAAGGAGTAATTTATTTACAAAAGTTTAGCATAAACCTGTCTAATCATCAACTGACAGAACATTATATGCCTACGTAACAAAGTTTTAACATCAACTAAAATAAATTTAACAAAAAAATCATCAGAACTCGTCTAAATATCATAATCCCCCAGCGAATAATCTGCAAAGATAACAAAGTTTTTAACCAAACATAAACAAAAAATAACAAAATTTTTACCTAACATAACATAAAAATAAGTTTCTTTGAAATAAAAATATCACAGTAAAGCGTAATAATTACTGATTTTAAAGCACATAACATAAATCAGTAAATCAAACAGCCCATCCCTGCAGTCCCCTTACCCGTCCCACCCGCCGTGATTATTTGAACTATTGATTTCAAGTCATATTTCAAGTATCATTTGGACAAAAAATAACATAAAAAAGAATCTTTATATACTAACCTACGAAGATATGCTTAACCAACAAAGTTTAGCATCAATAAATCTAACAAATTCATACCGCGACTAGAATATTATGTACAAATGCCAAACCGACATACGCGCGTATGATAATCAGCTAACAGCCATGAAAAAATTCCCTACTGATCAAAGCGTAAAGTAGCTAACCAGGTCATTACAATACTCATATTACCCACTTTTTCGCAGCATATAGCAACAGTAAACCGGTATTATTCAACAAATCCCTTAACAAAGTGACCAAACTATCAAAAATGCCACCATCTTGAAACTATGAATTGATACTATCTTCATCAAAGTGTCACTCGTTTCGAGAATAACATCATTTGACCTAGAATAAACGTAGAAATTAGCAAAAGTCTAGGGCAAACCTAACATAATTCACAACAAAAACTTAACCTAGCTCACGTTTTTAACACATCATCGTCAGTTAACACAGGAATATCTTACAAAAATCATCATTTCTAACAAATCAGTTTTATTTCCACATTTCATAGTAATATTAACATAACATACCTAACTTATATGACAATGTGGAAAAACACTGATTTGTTAGAAAATGACATGAGTTTGTAAATATTACGATAGAAATGATGATTTGTACAGATATACTCTGTTAACTGACGAATGATGCTGTTAGAAACTTGAGCCTAAGTTTATCTTTGAAATAAATGTTACGGTTAGCAGTCAGCGTTATGATTTTGGTGCCTCTCTTCATAGGAGAAGAGTTATACCGAACGATGACACTTATGATGAACATTGTTATCATTCATAGTTCAAGATGTGGCATCTTTTGATGTATTGGTCACTTTTTTAAGGGATTATTTTACTGACTTTACCTGTTCCTAATATGCTCGAAAAGTGGGAACATATCGTAGTAGGTGAATGACCTTACTACTTTACGCTTGATCAGTAGGAATATTTTCAGGATGTTAGCTGATTATCATACCAGGTATGTAGCTTGCATTTGTACAGTTATATTCCTAGTCGCGTTATGATTTAGCTTATTGATGCTCAAAAACTTGTTAGTTAAGCATATAGTCGTAGGGTTAGTATATAAAGAACTTTTTTATGTTATGTTTCCAAAATATACTTAAAATATGACATGAATCAATAGTTCGAATAGATCACAGCGGGGACGGTAAGACTGAGGATGGGCTGTTTGATTACTGATTTACTATTAATGCTTAAAATCTAGTAAATTATACGCTTACTGGATATTACCTATTTTTTATGTTATGTCGAGATAAAATTTTGTTATTTTTGTTATGTTTGGTTTAAAACTTGTTATTTTGCGATTATTCGCGTGATTAATGATATTAGACGATGTAATATGAAATTTTGTTAAATGTTACAATGTAGAAAACATTTGTTACGTCAGCAGTATATTCTTTGTCAGTATGATGATAGACAGGTTTATGCTAAACTTTGTTTAAATATTACGATGTTAATGTTTAAAATTAACATTGATATGTTAGAATATGAAAATTGAAAAGTGAATAGGTTACTGTTCTTGACACGTTTTATGTACTTTACTTTAGTTTAAAGGCCGGAAGTTTAATGCTAACAGTTATTCAGGTTTAATTGTTGATAGATTCGTCGTTTGACATTATTCTTAGTCATATGATGCTATGTTAGCTATTATTAATATGAAATTAGTATTAGCATATATTCGAGTTAGTATATAAAAACTCATTTTGGCTTGTTTACACAAATATACTCAAATGCTACGTGCCGTAAATTCAGTGTGATGTAAAAATAACAATATATTAGAGATATGCCTGAAAAAAGTGATAGGTACGTTTTTACGACAAATAAAATGGTTTTTAAGTAGTAACTTTTAATTAGTGTTATCTCTAGCTAAGTATGTTAGATTTTTATTGCACATATATATTTATATATAGTAATGCGTATTTAGCTTTATAATGTGAAAAACAATGTTACGTTAGCATAATATTCGTTGGTTAGTATATAAAAGAACTTATTAAAAAATTGTTATTTAGTTTGTGTATGTCTAACGGAGAATATATACCCTTTTAAACTGATTATGTCTTCGTGGTTTGTTTCTTGTTTACTTTCTTCCGATTGTAGAAAGAAAGAATCTCAGTTACTTTTAATCTGTTTAACACAATTTCCAGAAGACATTTATTTCGCTGTAGTTTATATACCTCTCAGTTCTGCTCCTACGAATTCCTCTTTACAGGACCTTCGTATACCCAACGGATGGTCAATTACATTTTTCGTAACGATGGAAAGCAATGTATATTGCCTGTATCAATTGGGAGTTCAAGGTAATAGACCTCTTAATCATATCGGTTTGAAGCAATCCTCAAATTTATCGACAAGCGTTGAAGCTTGGTAAAGAATAAGTATGTGTCATCTGAGACATCACCTCCAGCTGAAATCAAAGGTGACAGCTTGAGAGGATATAATAGAATAGATGTTGCTTTCACTCCATCTGATAATGTTAAAAGTATTGATGTACGCAACTATTGGAAACCCAATGATGCTTTCACATTCATGCGTACGTATAAGTTTCACTGTTCGGTCATCTGAAAATATAAAAATTTTGTTGATATAAAAACACTTTAACTTAATCTTAACTGTGTTGACATACTCGAGGACTTAATTCATATAGCTCATGGTTAATCTACGATATTACACCGAAACATGGGGTTTCCCGTAATAAAGCAGTATACAGAAATGCCTAATAACTATCAGCCAGGGATACGCTTTACTCCCTCTGCGACGAGTGAGTGCGAGTTAACCGAAAAGCAGAAAAAGTTAGTGCTGCAGTTGTATTTATGCTTAATCCTATCGATGTGTTGAAATCTCGAGAAACATTATAGAAACTTGCTCAAAATTTCGCAGAATCATGTATCCCTGATTAGATGGATTAATATATTTAAAAATAAAAACTTAATGTTGAATGTATTTATTTATTTAATGTCTTTTTATTGAAAAATAAATGTATTACACCTAAAAACTATTTAATTTTCCCCTGAGCATGCTGTTGTTTAAAATGTTGGAGTGCCTGTTTATTCGGCAGCCTTGTTTATTAAGATGTATTTCCATAGTGTACTACAGAGAATAAAAACTTACTTTGTTGCTTTACCCTTAGTATATGCTATTAGATAGTTATGCTAAATTTCTTACTATGTAATGTAAAATTAACATTGTATTGGATTGATATATGCTTGAAAAAGTAAGATTAGGTACGTTTGGATTGTGATCATGCTAGTTTGACTTACTGTGTTAATAACTTTGTTAATGTAACAGTGTATTTGGTGTAAGCTGTGTTAGGTTGGTCTTTTACATTATTTTCTTAGTTCCATGTTACGCTATGTTTAGTATAATGTGAAACGTTATTTAGCATACTTCGCTGTGTGTATTATAATTACACAAGTATGGTAAATTTTGTAAATATTTCAGTAAGTAAATAACATCTTATTTAGAGATATATTGACAAAGTGTGAATAAAGTTACTTTGTGCTATGTTAGTACTTTACTTTGTAACTCGAAACTTTGTTAAGTAACATATCGTGATTAAGGTGGAATAGTTTGTCTTGTACATTATTTTCTTAGTCATGTTACGCTATGTTATTGATGTGGAAACCTATTATGTTAGAGTATACTCATGATCTGTATTGAAATTAACCACGTTTGATAAATTGATTAAATATACAGTCTAATGTCATTATTGATTCCTATTATTGAGTTGCCTCCAACCCCCCCAATCATATTATTACTACTGTTGTAACTAAATTTAAATTTCCAACCCTAACTTTAACCGTTTTCAAGCATACTTTGTCAATATTTTTACTTACTGTTTGTTACTTTGCTAGTCACTTATTACCTTATTTTTATTTCCCATTTTCATAGTTGATAAAGAAACTGATTTTAGTTATTATTCAAAATGATACTCGAAATGTGACCATTGAATCAAAGATCAAGGCATGGCATGAGGGTGCCGGATGCTGCTGATGTTTATTTACTCATTTACTGATACCCTGAAGACCGTTCCAATTTTAGCAGTAACTTCAATTCAATCCGCAAATCAATAGAAAACATTTGTCAGGAAGGAGGTTGGGATAGGGTTGATTTAGGATTTACAGCTTCTAGGTATGTAAACTTACAATTTATGTAAAAATTTGACTTTAACAATAATAAAAAACAGATGATTTGCCACAGGATATTGTTGATTATGATTTTCTTGTTAGAGTATGTAAAACATGAAAATTTTAGTAGAAAACTTTCGTTAAACAATAGATCAATAAATCACGACTGACACGAGGGATTTGGGCAGCTTGTTCTGAACAGAAAATTTGCTATGTAAAAAACATGAAAAATTTAGTAAAAATTTGAGCTTAATCAATTAATCCAATAGATCACGACTGACGGACTGACGCACGAGGCATACAATAGTCTTCTGAACTTACGAGCTATGGTGAAAACATCGAAAATTATTAGAAAATTTGACAATCAGGAAGAGGCATGAGATTCACAGCATGTCAAGAGGTTGGATATGGGTATTATGATTACTGCTTTAGGGTATGGTAAAATGATTACAATTTAGTTAAAAATTTTATCCTTAACAATAGATCAATTAACTACAGTCATTCAGGATGAGTTGGATATGTTATATGATTACTGCCTTGTAGGTATGGTAAAACGTAAATTTTAATTATAAACTTTGTATGAAAATAAGGAATTTTTTTCTTTTTTTTCTTGATGGCTATAACTCTATACACCATATTTGCCGAAATCTAACACGTCCCGGAAGATCAATAATCATATAGATACACACCAATTTTTTAACGACTTATGAACTCGTCACGCCATTGCTCCACACTCTGTGCCGGGAACCAACTCATCAGTCCCATACCATACTATTTCTAGAAATTCAACTCTGAATCATCTCACCAATATTTTTTAGCCTATCTACGCAACAATTAAATTTTTAATGGGTTTGGTCCCCCTTCTGGGGGGAGGACCTTCGGGAAATGTTAACTTCGTCTAGACGAGTACGTTATCCCCAAAGGGGCCGAATTCCATATCCTAGATACGTCATCGATCCAAGATAGACCGCGTACAAACATCTTCGTCATCTTGTGTATATCGCTAATCTTTATGTTAGTTCACCCAGTGAACCAAGTTTTTGTATAGTAGATACCAATTCTCAAAACTCTAGCCAGAGCGTGGTCAAGACGAGCACAATTGCGGTGCGTGCGTTGGGTGCGATGCGTCAGGCCGGTGCGAGACATTGCAGAGCTGAACCCACGCTGAAGGACACGCAAGGACTTAAAAAAACAAACTCAGAATGATCCCTTCGGCGATCACTTCTTCGAGGTTTAATAATAATATATAATAAAAATAAAATACCCAAAACAAGAACAAAACAAACAGACAGACAAACTACAGACCCTTTCCTGTCTCTTGTTGGTCTTCGTCAGACAGACTTCAGAGCCTGTCGGTCCGTCTGACCTCAAGGATCGTCCTAGTCCACAATGTCGATCGCTCACAATATCCCGCCACAAGGGCGGCTTAACCGCTATATGCGCGTCACCCTCGTGACCCCCCTCACTATACCAATCTACATACTTAGAAAATCGATACTCCTGTTCAGCTTTCCATAATATAGCTGATATTCCAAGTTCAACTATAGATCGTCTATATCCTTTCATATTCAAAGGTGTAGTCCGCCGGTCGGTACATCACTACGATATATAATAATATATATATATAATATAATATACTATATATATATAAATATATATATAGAATATATAGTAAATAATATAATATTATAATATATATATATATATATATATAATATAAAATATATATATATATATATATATATATATAAAAATATAATAAATATATATATATATTATATATATATAATATATATATATATAATATACTACTATATATATATATACTATATATATATATATATATATATATATATAGTCATTCTGTTGTTTCCAAACCAATATTCCAATTAATTCCTTGAAGGCCACAATTTCAACCATTGCCCCACATTTACCCATTTGATGAAAAAGTATTTTTGCTTTTGCCTTGATCCATATCAATAATTTCTCTTGTCTTTAATATAAACTCTTGTTCAACAAGGCTTTACCTATTTCATTTGGGTTTAAGATTAAAATTAATCTCAGTCTTTTCTGGAGTGTTTTCTCAGACACTTTCTTGTGCCTTCAAATCATTGCTTGCCCGACAGTCGCATTACTTTACCAAGTCCGGGTCTAATGATCCACAGGTTTGCAAGTTTGCAAGAACATTTTGCTTGTAGAACCAAATATGCTAATTCTTAGACTTTTTTTACTTCTTAATCCTAACATGATGAGAAATATGCCCCATTTGCTGTCATTTTGGAGATATTATAGTTCTTATTTGCTAATAAAATGCCCTCTACCTAATCTTTATAGCTAGAGGCTATAGATTTTCCAAGAAAATGTGTTGCAGCATATTGAAAATCGTTCCATGCTGATTTTTCTTTCTTCTGCATTTCAAAGTTAAATACAGTATCTTGGAAAGTTAACGAATTTGAGAACAGCCCTCAGTGTCTGAAAATTTCCACATAGATACTGAAAAACTGGAAACCAAATTCATTAAACCAAGCTTAATGTGATATTTTAAGTCTAGTGATGGGAAACTTTCGACAGTTTTTTTTAATAGTTTTATCTCAGCGCTTCCTACGCTGCACAAGTATCAACATCTAATTTGTTGCGGGAAATGCATGATTCACCATCCCTTTAAAAGAAAAACGGAAAAGTGGTTTGGATGATATAAAATATAAGGCCTAACTTAACTAAAAGTATTCAAATATCCTCAGATATTTTTATTATTTTATTATTATTTTCTGTCCCATCCCTGAAAACCTGTGAGTTATTTACATTAATAACATTCTGTAAAAAAATAAAAATAAAAATATAAAAAAAAGTTGTTCAAAATCTCAAATGCCTTGAAAAATGCAAAATGTTCTGAAACAGCTACAAATTTGTTTTCCCATTTAGGAAAAAAAATCAGCTTTACTTAAATTTCCAGATAGGATAATAGCAAAGAAGTATCAATTTTAAAAAGGACAAATTCGTCAGTCAACTTAACTGCTAAAAAGATTTTGGAAAAATAAATTTCATTTATCATCATTTAATGTCTTCGTTTATTTACATTTTAATTTATTTTTATATTTAAAAATTTATTTGAAAATTTAAACAAATGTTATAAGAGAAAAATGACCCAATTAAATAATGTTAACAATTATAAGTTCTTTTTCACAATTATTTTTTCTATTACATTTTCATTTGGCATAAAAAAAAGACTAAGAATTAATTTTCTGTAAAGATAGAATCGAAATTGATTATTCATTTACTGAATACATAAAAAGTTAATAGAGTAAGTTAGAATTGGCAAATAACACATCACAATGATAACTATACTGTCAATTCTTCTCTCTCTCTCTCTCTCTCTCTCTCTCTCTCTCTCCTCTCTCTCCATCTCTCTCCTCTCTCTCTCACAACACACACACACACACACATCAACACACACACAACCAACACACCACACACACACACACACCTACACATTATATATATATTAAACTATATAGTTTATATATATATATATAATATATATATATATATATAGAATAATATATATATAAACATATATGTTTGAATACATACTATATATATATATAATATATATACACATAATATATAATATATATATTATAGTATAATATATATTAATTATACATAATCATATTATAAATACGCTATATATATATATATACCGTAACTTTTATGTAGGGTATATAGATATATATATTATAGCAATATATAAAATATATAGAATAATATTATATATATATATATATATTATATACTATATATATTATATATATATATATATATATATAATACTCTATATATAAATAAATATAATATATATATAATATATATATATATATATATATATATTCTCAGTTTACGCCCAGTAATAATTAATAAGAACACTCTCAATAGTATCGGTATATTTTTCGATACTATCGATAGTTTTCCAACACAAATTCTGACTTTATTCCATTAATTTTGAAATGGTCAATTTTTGGTGATGTAGCAAAAATTTTTGTTGCAAGATTGTTCCATTCACAGACTAAACCGCAATAATTTGCATAACTTTGCATAACCAGTCAGTAAATCAAATAAACGAGCAACAATTTTTAAATCTCAACAAATTTGTCACTGACGTCAGCCTTAATTTATCTTTCAATAGACTATTAATGTTAAACTTGCCTTTTTTTGTCCAACAATTTTTAACACTTTTGCTCGGTGAATAAAAAAAGTAAACACCAATGAGAAAAAAATATATGCAATAATTAATTTTAAGCTTCGCAACTAAGTTATTTATTATTTATATCTATATACTATTAACATTAATTTCTGGAGCCTAATTTTTCGACCTAAGCGACCATGCATTCGGCGAGTTCTTCTCGCCCATAGGCAAGCCTGAACGCTTGCGCAAGTTCTGGCGGAGCCTAAAGACGTTGCTTGAATATATTAAAAGCTTTTCAATGTTACATGTCCCTCTCATACGAATACATGAACTACTGGAATTGATGGCTGACATTGCTATAATGTAACAAAACAGGGTAATAGTCCGTTTGAGGGTAATATTATCAATATCGATATTTTAGAAAAGATTTTATATTATTGCCATCTAGGAGAGTTGGCATTTCGTTTGAATTACAGAATGTGTTTGAGTGCATGCAATCGATATTAAAAAAAAAAAAAAAAAAAATAACTGTTACATATAATATATATATATTATAAAATATTTATATATATATAAATATACTTATATAATATATATATATATATATATATATATATATATATATATATATATATATATATATATATATATATATATATATATATATTAATATACAACAGGATGGTAAACTTGCCGTACGGGGCTGGCGGCGTACATGGCGGATTGTGCGAAGCGCTCGCTTCAATAGCATACGCGCGAGCATTTGCCTCTCGCTAAAGGAGCAAATACCCGACACCGCTCGCGCGCGTTAGAAACGAGCTTCAGCCAGAGGGGACGCTTAAATGCATATGCGCCGGCCTGGCTGCTACGAGTTTACCCTATGTATTTGATTTTTTGAAAAGAAAATTAAAATATAAGTAATTATCAAAAAAATGCTTTCATTCGTAAGTAAAATTTATGCAAATGTAGCACAATTCAAATGTATTTTTATTCATGAATTTTTATTTTAAATAACATTTGTCAATATATACATATTAAACAAATATTTAATTTTTAACAAATATTTTATGTAAATTTAGCCGAAGCCAATGTCACTCTTACGTGTTCGAACAAACTATAGTTATATACATGGGTAACAACGATATCTGATAACTTACGATTATCGGAAAAAATAATCGACATCTGATAACATTAAACTCAAACGGACTATTACCCAAAACAGCAAACTGAATTTTGTAGAGTCGATGAGAACTCATCTTTATTGTGAATGATATAAATGGCTGCCATCAAATTAGATTATCATTATGATTGATGTATGCTTCAGTCAAAAGACTAAAAATATTATTGTATGCAAGTAAATCTCTTTGAAAAAAAAAAAAAAAAAAAAAAAAACGAATAAAATTTTACTGACAATATCGGAACAACAAAGATCTCTTTACATTGCTGCTATACCAGGGATGGACAATGTATATTTCATAATGGACACGACTTATGTCTATTGGAAATGACAATAGGTACATTATTCAATATATATATATATATATATATATATATATATATATATATATATATATATATACCTGCTATATATATATATATAGTCTACTCCTCTTTAATATTATATATATATATATATTATTCTTAACACCTTGTCCCTCATGGATGCAGGGTGGTGTCGCTCGCAGAATGTATTTATAATTCTCCTGTAACCGTTCATGGGAAGTGTAAAATAGGCTTTGCAGAGAGGGTTTTCGGCCTCAAGCAATTTCGAAGACTGCTCTTCATGTTATTCCTAACTGCAGTCGAAGTCTCCATAACTAGACGAGAAATCACTTACAACAGCTTCTTTATTTTTAAGTCCAAATTATGTTTTTCTTCATTTTTAAGTCCAAATTATGTTTTTCTTCATTTATGTCCATAAAACTGATGTGATAATTTTGCCTCTCCTCATCTAAATTATTTCGAATAATGATTTATTTTTCTATGTATTATAAATTGTTCAATTTTTAAAAAGACTTGGATTCAAAATTTTTTGCTCCACCTCTTGAGACCTATAAAAAAAAAATTAATTTTGTTTTGTTTCACTAATCTACTTAATTTCAGGTTTTTAGTTAAGAAAAAAAAGCTTTTACTTAGTTTTATAAATGTTTTTATATATATATATATATATATATATATATATATATATATATATATATATTTATATATATATATATCTCTTTATATCTTCTTTCTATATATATATATACATATATATAACATATATATATATATATATATATATATATATATATATATATTTATATATCTTTATATATATATATATATATATATATATATATATATATATATATAACCTCTTTCTATATATATATATATATATACATATATATATATATATATATATATATATATATATATATATACTGCCTGCTGCTGCCATACACCACCTATATATATACCATCCGGACCCCAGATAGCGGCATATCTAAAACTACGGTAGCTACATAAAAACTGAATACATTTTTGAAATCAGCGAACATTTAATGCTGAGAATTCTTTAATTAATCACATGGAGGGGCATGTCATGTCTCCTAATATTTGGATTCTGCACTTTCCATTTCCTTAGGACCCAGGCTGGGGAAAACTAAATTTGTTCGGACACACACACACACACTGCCAGAATAATTGAGCATCACTAAGATCCAACATGATTTCACACCACGACTAACCTAAACTAAGCCCAAACTAACCTATCCTATATAATTTATTTTTAATTTTAATTTTAGTTCACTAGAGGAGGAGTCTCGCTGCCAGGAGAAGTCCCAAAATCAGGCGTAAGATGTTATTCAGACGTATTATTTTCATTAATTTAAATTAAAATTTTAATTATTTTTGTTAATAATTAATAAAAGAGTATTTTTGGCTGCATTAGTATTCGCTGAATTCAGGTATTGTTTGCTTGATGGCTAATACTGTTGGTTTTGAATAAAAGGGATGATAGTTAGACTTTATTAATATATCTTATATATATTATGTATTTTATATATGTATTATATATATTCTTTTCTTATATATATATATGTATAGTTATTCAATTTGTTGTAAATAGATGATTCAGAAAATAAAAACAGTAATTTGAAAGAGCTATTTTGAAGGAAGGTTTATCTTTCTAAAATTTTTTTTTTGAGAGGACATAATAATAGATAGAAATTACAATAGAAATTCATTTCATTTTATTTTATAAAAAGTTTTCCTCTCTACACACACACACACACACACACACACACACACACACACACAGGAGAACGCTCGACAGTGAAGTACGACTAGAAAATTTCATGAAAATATAAATATACAAAATATAAAATATTTTTTAAAATTAATATTCAAGTATTTATCAACAACTCAAGGGGGGAAGAGGAGGTGGTTTCTCTGCCATGCATTAATATGCCAAAAATTAATCTAGAAATTTAGAATATTTACGAATGTTTTATTTCATGTTTGATGACGGGGTTTTCAGCGTTCTTCTACGAAGATTTATCCAAAACTTCTTCGAGCGTTTACCATTAAACTTCTCATTAGGATGTACAGATAATTTTATAATACGTTCATCATTTTTTTTAATTTCCTTTCGTTTTGCTTTTAAATTTTTTAAAATTTCCTTTTGTTTTGCTTTAATTTTTTTTTCCTTTCTTATTAAAAAAAAAAAAAAAAAAAAACGTCGAGAAAGGTCCTTGGGTATCACGGGCCTAACGGCTAAATCCGCTGGCTGGCCAGGCCTATCGCGGATGCCGGAAGTTTTCCCACTAGTAGCAAAGCACGCTACCAATGTACTTATTAACGTCTGATGAGACGAAGCTGGGAGTTGTGATAGCTCGTTCTCGCTCCACCCAGTCTCGAACCTGGGCCCTCTCACTAGCTAATCGAGTGCTCTACCTCTGAGCTAGGAGCGTATATTTACAATATTTCCGTAACATTTTTTTTCTTTTCTTTTACGTCCACTACACCAGGAAATTAAAAAGTCATATTTATACACGTAATGTTAAATTATGAAGAAACATTTCTATTTAAATATTTAGAAAGAAATGAGAAGTAAATTAAAAGGAAACTTGAAAATTTAGGAAGAAATCTACAAATGAAGGTGCAAATAAATAACCGTTCTTTCCATTTTAAAATATTCTAATTTGATTTTCAATTAATTTAGTTATGGTTATTTGCTTAAATTCGTTAGCCTTCGTTTTTTTTTAGAATTTGCATAATGCTCTCTCTCTCTCTCTCTCTCTCTCTCTCTCTCTCTCTCTCTCTCTCTCTCTCTCTCTCTAGGTGTTGTGTGTGTTGTCATCAGTGTACTTCGTTCGGATCGGAATTTGGGTGTTTAACCGTTTTCGCATTTATCGTGAAACGCTTTCGCGTTTCGTGCGCCCTTCCTCGTCAATTTGCATCACAATTTGCAGAGCTAAGCATGATTCGAGCTTTCGCTTGAGGATTCATTTATATGTAAACAAATCAGAATGTGAAATGGGATCAAATATAAATTTTTTGAGTTGTTCACTTAAATTTTTTTTATATTTATTTTTTATTATTATTAATGTTATTTTTATATCAAATTGAATAAATAAATAAATTTCATTCATATATTAGTTTTTTTTTATATATTAAGAAAAGGTCATTATTTCAAAACTTCAACTTTCAGTGGCCATAATAATAAAAATAATAAAACAAAAATAAACAATAAAAAATATATAAATATATAAAATAAACATATATATTATATAAGGTATATCATACATTATATAATATATATTTTTAACAACCCATCCACGACCTTTTGATCTATAGAGCTGTTGATTCACAGCACATTTCGAGTATTATTTAGGGTAAACATAACACAAAAATAAGTTCTGTATATACTAATTATCGAATATATGCTAACGTAACAATTTCGCATTAACAAAGCTAACATAACATTACCTGAACTAAGAATATAATGTACAACGACAAACCTAACATACCTTACGCATGAACAATCTACTAACATCAACAAAGTTCCACACTTAACAATAGTAAAGTACCTAACACTTCGTACAAAACGT
>JABUQX010119646.1:47500-54172 GCA_015478945.1 Trachelipus rathkii | reverse complement strand
GTTTGTACTTCGTTCAAATCAATTTGGTGTTCCTTCGTGCGTTTCGCATTTATCGGTAAGGTAACTTTTTCGCGCGTTTTTCGTTAATTCATATATATATATATATATATATATATATATATATATATATAAAAACGTAAAAGTGAAATATACATATATATATATATATATATATATATATATATATATATATATATATATATATATATATATATATATATATATATATATATATATATATATATATATATATATATATATATATATATATATATATATATATATATATATATATATATATGATTTGTGGTTATTAATGTATACAAACATTTAATTTTACATATTACTAATCCCGCTTACCTCATATTTATTTTCCTTTAGTGTTGGTAGCAACTAGCAATACAAGTGTAGTAAATCTAACATGCGTCCTAGGCTGGTAAAAAATTGAAAAAAAAAACACCAATGCTTTATATTTTTACGGTAGCACTTATATTAATTTTCTATCAAATTATATAAAATATATTTTGAAGTAACAGTATATAATACGGTCTAAAAATGTTAAATCAATAAAAATAAACGACTATTACCTTAAATGATTATTAATTATAGGTTTAATATTGCTTAGATAATGAATACTTTGAGCAGGAAGGAAACTGGGTCCGATAGTCTTTTACAACTTGCAATAGGTATTGCTTTTGCTCTTCGTCTTGAGTTAAAAGATTGTTGTATTCCTCCATAAGCTTCACACCTCTTTCTGCAGTATCATTGACAACTTTAATGTTTTTACGATTGTTAAGCCGTGTTGATAATCGGAAGAGAAATCCAGGTACCAGGACCGCAAACGTGAATTCTGATGAAGAAAGTTTAAATCATTCAAAATTTTTAGATGACCTTTTTGATACAAAGTTATGGAGTTCTTTATCAATGAAACTTGGCATATCCTTTAAGTGTACATTTAAGAGCTTTAAGTCACAATTGTTTGATTTTTTTTCTAGAAATGCCCTGGCCATCTTTACCTTCTGCTCGCTACAAATTGAATCATCAAAAAATGCTAAAGCCACTGTTTCTTCAGTAAGGTACCATAAATGACCGGAAAATGTTTTGACTGTTGCTCGAGAAATCTTTTCATCTATTTCACTGTAGTAATAAAGGTCTTTTAGAAACGTCAAATCTTGTGATGGTGCTAAGGAGGCTAAAGGAGCATTGTACCAAGGTTTTATGTATAGTTTTACAATAAATATACAAATGTCTCTTAATCCTTGGAATTCTTGCCGAGTCATACTAAATTCATTTCGGAAAATAAATATTTTGATGCAATAAAGAGCTTTAGCCATCCATCTGGCATGGTGAAAAGCACACGGTGAATGAAATTTAATTGCATTTCCTTCATATCCTCCTAAAAATGTTATAACCAGCTGTAGAAGTCTTTAAAATCCTTCCTTGTCTGCTGAATTACAAGTTGCCATTTAGCAAATGGAAGGATGGTCTCTCTGTTATTACCAATAGTGTTCATAACCAGCTGATCTTCGATTCCAATAGAAAATTTAGAAACATCTATATTGATCCAGGCTTTATGAAAGCGTTTAAATATTAAAGCTTCGGGTCCCGACGGGGCAGCAATGCATGCTTCAAAAGCAGACTTTAAAACCAATTCATATATGTGATGTCTGCATGGTAAATATAAGAGGTCTTTGTTCAGTTTCTGTTCTAACAGTACGCAAGCACCCTTTATTCTCCCAGTATTTGACGCAGTGGTGTCACAACATAAGGCTTCAACTTATCCAGAATTTGATTTTCAGTTAGCATGTCGTAAACACCGGCTGCAATATCGGCTCCACTGCCAGAAGGCAATTTAGGAACTCCCAGAAGATATTCATTTCCATTTGCACATATAATTACAAGAAGCCGGTCAACCTTCTCTTTTTCAGATATTTCTCTACCTTTCGCAGCAGAAAAATAAAAACTAAGTCCACTCGATATTTTATGGGAATTAACGATACATTGATATTGTAGTATTAAATCGAATAGTTGTAAATCGATTATTTATATTAGACATGATAAAGTACAAAACCAGTGTTGCCAATTTGGTGCATTTTGCAATAGATTTAGTGCGTTTAATGCTACTTTAGTGCAAAATTTTACTGCTTTTATTGCTTATTTATAATTTATTGCTACTTTAGTGCATTTTACTGCTTTTATTGCTTATTTATTATTTATTGCTTTTTTCATCAAATATTGGCATTTTTACTTTTTTTAATAAAATCTAGCGACTTGTGATATTTGGAGTTGGCAACACTGTTAACAAAACAGAGTTGGCAACACTTAACAAAACATCGGTCAGTATGGTTCAAACTTTGTATTCGTCGGTTATGTTAAGTGGAGTTGTCAGCGTAAGTTTAGAAATGAATGTTAGTGATTTGTTTCATATATGCCAAAACGATTGCAGTTTGCTAGTTTTTTTTTAGCATTGTTTTATTTTGTACAACATGTAACAATAGCAAAGGTATCAATGTACGTTGATTTTAGTCCAAAAAGAGTTGTAGACTGGTTTAACTTTTTCCGTGAGATATATAATATATATATATATATATATATATATATATATATTTTATATATATATTATATATATATTTATATATAAATTTAAATATATATTATATATATTATATATATAATAATATATATATTAAATAATATATATATATATATATAATATATATATAATATATATATATATATATTATAATATAATATATATATATTATATAAATATATATATATATATATTTATTATATATATATATATATATATATATATATATATATATATATATATATATATATGATCTTTCGGCAGCTACTAAACAGTCTTCCAGTTAAAGTTAGAGCTAGTTTTACGGCACAGTGGGTCAGCAAAGTTTAGGGTTACTTTTACGGGATAGTGAGTCAACGAGCCCCCTAAAATGGAGTATTTACCCTTTTAGGGGGCTCGAGCCGATGGGGGACAGAGGGGGGATGTTTCATACCCCGGAGGGGATGGTCGGAGGAACCCCGCGACACCCAAAGACAAGAGGCGGGGTTCGGAGACCATCCCGGAGGGGGGGATGGATTAGTCCCCCGTAGTCCACCTAGAGGCCGAGAGACCCCGACTCCTGACATCGGGGCGGACTACCCGTGGGTATTCGTTAGTGATATACCCCAAAAAACAATAAATCCCAAAAATGAGTACTTTTTGGACATTTATTCGCAACAATCTATTCGTACTCTATAAATCTCAAAACCCATTTGGACATTTGTTACTATATAATACATATATATAATATATATATATATATATATATATATATATGATATATATATATAATATATTATATATATTATACTATATATATATATTATATATATATTATATATATAAATATATATATTATATATATATATAATATATATATATACTATACAATTATATATATATATATATATATAGTATATATATTATGTGTATCATATTAGCAAAATATCGATTTTATGTATCGATATAACAAAGTATCGATTTTCGATTTAATCGAACCCAACAAATATCGAAAATAAACTCTAAAAAAATTAGTGCTGCCGAAAAGTAAAATTTTACCCAAGAAGCCTATCAGCCTTTTCTTTTACAGATATTTCCGGAAGGAGTTTTCCATCCCAATAGGCGACAAAAAACTCTAATCGCAGCGCTTACTGTTCATTTTTATTGCTAATGCTCTTTCTTCAAGATGCTTTTGACGGTTTCTCCTTATGGAAGTTAGATTTATAATTAAATCGTCAGTATTATGACTTAAAGCTTCTACGGTTGCAGTTAAGATGTGGACATAGTCTCTGTCACTTACTTTGCATTTATCTAGAACAGCAACATACTTTGTGTTAATAAAACTGATAGTTCCATGTTTCCATGGTTCGGATGGGTTTTCCTGGTATAAGGTACAGACGGTATCTTTGGTTTCATTTTCAGATGACGTGTCATTTTCAAATGATTAATCTATATAAATTTTTTCACTTACTGGTGAATCTCTTTTAAACTTTTTCAGGCGTTCTTCTTCTTGTCATAAACGTTTCTTTACTCCTTCCTTTTCAGCTGTTTTTTTTCTGTCAATTCCTCCTAAAACACTCCTTCTCTCTTTCTACCTCTGATACAGAAGAAATTGTTTGTCTTCTTCTACCTTCATAGTTCAAAAAAATTCGTATGAGCTATATCAAATATGTTCTCCAGTTTTCCTTTAAAATTCCGTTCTTTTTGCTCCTGTGTTGCAGTCTTTCGCTTACAACGTTTCCGAAGACCTTCTATTCATTATACAATGCCTCCAGTTTAGATATGCAATGCTGAGGTTCTCTATATGAGATGTTCTTGCCTTTTGCCTAAAAATTACCGCTTCAGAAATTACAAGTTTTGCACTTTCGCGTAGATTTGACATCACTCATCTCATATTATAAAATAATACTTGAAGTACTTGTTTATTTGAGGGTAGTTTGTTTACTTAATATTTGATTAGCTTCAGTTTCAATCAGTTAAATATTACTACGAAGTTTACATTTAAGAGCCATTTTTAACAAACTGCAACACAAAATGCGAACACTTCCTAAGAGCGTTGACACAATACTTAAGTAACTAGCTAACTACTGAACTTTCTTTTGCATTAATCTTGATGCGTTTGTAGCACCCTCTACCATGAATTACGTCTGGCGGGTGATATTAAATAGTTTTAACGTACTGTTAATCAAATACTTTTATTTTACAACCATAATAACAAATTTATTTTACTGGTTACTTTTTTACCATCATAATATCAGTTATTTTAATAAAGTGCTCAACTTCGATTTTATATTAAGTCAACATTGGCAGCTTTAGGGGCACGTGATAGCAGAATCCAAATGACCTGAATTTTTACTTGGGTTACTTTTTCATCGGATAGAAAATATCTAAAGGATGATACTGAAAAAAATCAAAGTTGAAAAATAAATATTAATATGATATAATATATAATATAATATCGATATTACTTCATAGCTATTAATCACGCATCTTATATTATAATAATATATATATATATATTATAATTATATATATATATATTTATTAGGTATGCTTCGTTATTATATTTTCAACTTTTTATTGGATACAGTAATCACCTGTGATATAATATTACACCAATAAAAAATACCCTCCAATAAATAATAAATATAATAATAAATATTATAATATATATATTATTATATATTTATCATTTACAACATATAATATATATTATATATATATATAATATATATATTAATATATATAATATTATATATATATATTTATATATATATATATATATATATTATATAATATATATATAATATATATATATATATATATATATATAGATATATATATAGATATATATATTAATATATATATTATATATATATATAGATATATATAATATATATATATATAATATATTATATATATATATATATATAATATATAAATATAATATATATATTATTATATATATAATATATAAAATATATATATATATATATATATATATATATAGGGATGCACCGGATCTCCGGCTCCGGCTCCGGCTCCGGCTCCGGCTTGGCCGGAGTTCCGGCCTTTTTAAAGATCTCCGGCTCCGGCCGGAGACCACTAGTCTCCGGCTTTCTCCGGCCGGAGACCTATATTTTTAAAAGGTAGTTTTGAAAATAAAAATAGTTATAATTCATTGAAAGTAATAATGAGACATTTAATGAAATTTATTTAGAAGAACTGATTCATACAAAAAGTGTAAAAAAAAATTATTTTAGTATTTTTTTGTTGTAGTGATAATATTAAGTCAAACTAATAACTAATATTATAACTATAATAATATAATAATATCAATAGACCTATATGACATCATTTACTAAATTGACAAATTATTTTGATAAACAACTTAAAAGGGTTTGATATCCAAAATGACAACACCCTAGCAAAAAATACACTTTTGATAAATCTAGCTTTAAAAATACAATACAGAAATAGGTAAATGAATTGGTAAAAGAACTTTTAAACTACATGCCATCATATCTGACCAAAAGACTAAAAAATTATGATATATATCCTTAAATCTTTAAATTATAAAGAGCTTTTAAGTTTTAAAAAAAAAACAAATTAAAAATATATATATATATATATATATATATATATATATATATATACTATATATATAATATATTATATATATATATATATATATAATATAGTATATATTATATATATATATATATATGTATATATATATATATATATTATATAATATAATATATATATATATATATATTATATATAATATATATATATTTATATTTATATAGATATATATTATATATATAAATATATAATATATATAGTGCATGTTACCAGCTGTTATCGATACTTTATAGAGTATCACACAATAGAATTTTTTGAGAAAATTAAATTATATTTTTAAGCGCAAAGTCAGTGAAAGGAAAGTTAACTAGCTTATGCATTGCTATTTAGGTAACCATTCTCTAATATTTAAAATCAAATGCTCTTAAATTATGATGAAGAAACAACAGGAGCTGATCAGCTAGTGTTGGAGAAAGGCGATTCCTTTTACTTGTAGAAATATTTCCTGCTTG
>JABUQX010119646.1:30000-35000 GCA_015478945.1 Trachelipus rathkii | reverse complement strand
GAAAGGTGCCGGAAAGGTGGGGCAAAGCAATAATAATACCGATATATAAAGGTAAAGGAGATGCAGGAAGCTGTAATAATTATAGAGGCATTTCACTGATGGACCATCTGGCGAAAATATACGAAAGAATATTGGAGAGGAGGCTGAGAGAGAAGGTAGAGCCGAGACTCGGAGAAGAACAGTACGGGTATAGAAGAGGAAGAGGAACGACGGACCTCTTATTCACACTAAGAATGGTTTCGGAGAAGATGCTGGAATATGGCAAGAGATTCTTTGTAGCGTTCATCGACCTGCAAAAGGCATTTGATTCGGTGCCAAGGAAAAAGCTCTGGAGAGCTATGGAGAGGAATTATGGAGTGAGGGGTAGATTAAAGAAGGCAATAGAAAGTATGTATGAGAAATGCAGTTGTAATGTTAGAACTGAGTGCGAAAACGATAGATGGTTTGAGGTGAAAACAGGAGTGAAGCAGGGGAGTGTTTTATCTCCACTGCTGTTTATATTATATTTAGACGTGGTGATAAGGAAAGTGAGGGAGAGACTGGGAGAATTTGAAGGGGACATAATGGCATATGCGGACGATCTGGCATGTTGGAGCGAGAGAGAGGAGACGATTCGAGAGGTGGTGGAGTTGTTTGCGGAGGAGTTGGAGGAAGCAGGGATGAGGATGAACGTACAGAAGACAGAGATATTAACAATAACCGGAGGAAATGAGGAAGGGATGAGGATGGTGGTGAGAGGGGAGGAGGTGAAGGCGGTAAATACCTGCAATTATCTCGGAGGATGTTTTAGCAGAAGGGGAGGAAGTGGAGGAGAGATTACGCGACGAATGGAAAAGTATGGATTAGTTATGAAAGCGGTATACCCCATGATGAAAGATAAAAACATCGGAATAGAGGTTAAAAAAGTGATTTTTAACAGTATACTGACTCCGACGCTGCTGTACGGAGCGGAAACATGGACAACAACGAGAAGAGAGGAGAGTAGAATACAAGCGGCGGAGATGAGGGTATTAAGAACTATGATTGGAAAGAGTAGGAGAGACAGAATAAGGAATGAAGTAATTAGAGAAGATATAGGGGTGAAGAAGATGATACTGAAGATGGATGTGGGGAGATTGAGATGGTGGGGACATCTGGAGAGGATGGAGCAGGACAGAATGCCGAAAAGAAGATGGGAATGGACACCAGAGGGCAGAAGACCAAGGGGAAGACCGAAGAAGAGATGGGCGGAGTCGGTGGAGGACTCTCTGGAAAGATGTCAGCTACCAAAAATGAGAGTGCTAAAGAGAAGAGGAATAGTGCAGCAGAGGGATGTCTGGAGAAAGACGCTTGCGCGGCTGACAGGATGAAAAATCCTTCCTGGGAGAGGAAAAAGAAAAAGAAAGAAAGATATATATATATATATATATATATATATATATATATATATATATATATATATATATATATATATATATATATATATATATATATATATATATATATATATATATAAATATATATATATATATATATATATTTACCTATATATTATTATTATTATTATATATATATATATATATATATTATTATATATTATATATTATTATTATATATATATATTATTATTATTATATATATATATTATTATATATATATATATATATAAATATATATATATATATATATTATTATATATATATATATATTTATTTATATATATTTTATATTTATATTATATTATTATGTATATATATAAATATATATATATATATATATATATATATATATATGTTCCTACAAAAAAATATAAATATATATATATTTTTCTTATTATTTCATTATTTATATATATATATATATATATATATATATATATCCATATATATATATTCATATATATATATATATATATATATATATATATATATATATATATATATATATATATATATATATATATATATATATATATATATATATATATATATATTAGTGATTCAACTGTCATCGAGAATGGACTCCTAAAACTAGAAGGACGTGAAGAAAAAGAAGAATATCCGAAGGAATCTGGAAAGAGGTTGAAGAAGTGAAAGTATTAACACGACAAGAAATTTGAAAGAGCTCTCAGAAGAGAACGCTTTTTGGATCGAAAGGAAAATTAGTCAAAGTTTGATGAGAGAACCACTAACTACGACCATTATTTACGTTTCGAAATTTTAATAATTTAAAAATATAAACATAAAATTATTTCGGTTTGAAACTGAGTTGGAAGAGCAATAAATATTTCGGACATTTTTCTTTTAGCAATTTAAAGTGTGAATTAAAGTAAATAAAATTTTCATTACGAACAAAATATAAAAGAAGAAAAAAAATTTAAAATTTTAAAATTCTAGCAAGAGTCAAATTTTGTGAAGAATGATCTCTTCCTCTGGTAGCAAGGCAGGTGCGGGAAACACCCTGCTACCACCATTTATTTGTGTGTGTGTATGTTTGTGTGCTTGCGTGTGTATGCGTGGACGGGAATGTTCTATTGAATTTGCCAACGTCCGTGGCCTAGGAGCCAACCTCAAATCTGTGGAGTATCACCTTTTTAACTTTTTAATTCAAACCTCCTCTTATTTCTGTCTGAGACACAGCTATCCAGGGATTCTTTTTCTAATAACCTCAATATCTCTAATTTCCACTTATTTCACAATTTTCGACCAAATGGTCTAGTCTGTGCCTATATAAACATTAACAAATCTGAAACACGTCTCGAAAATATTGAATAATCTAACTTCGATATTCTATGTCTTAAGATTTTACTTCTTACCGATACCACTATTTTGGGTTTCTGGTGCTACTCTCCCAATGAAACATATTTTACAGTTCGTTTTTAATATCTTACTACTTCTCGCTAGACTGTTATATCTTCTTATCCAAATGTCGAAGTCCTCTACTTTGAGGACTACCACATGGGTGGATGGGCTCTTCTCATACTAATATATATAACCAGGATCGTCTTAATCAGTTCTGGAACACTTTTGACTCATGCGTGACCGCTTCTCCTTCTTGTTATAATTACACAATTTTCCCTCCTATCAGTAACACTGACCACAATCTTGTAGCTTTTAATTATATAACTTTCTCTCCAGCAGATCCACCACGCCCTAAACCTATTATCTGTCAGTTTAGTTGGCTAATTGGTGAGCATTGCATAGCTTCTTTGCTACCTACCCTTGGTATGAATCTTGTTATGACTCGGAGGACGCTTGGGTAACTGCTGTAAAAGTAGAGGCTGTATTCTCCGAGAGAATGAGCAGATTCATTCCATTTTTACTAAATCTCTTTCTCTTCAAAAACCAGTGGTTCGATGGAACCTGTTCTGGTGCTCTTCAGAATATAGACAATGCCTATCGGGAATGGAAAAACTCTCCTTCTCCTATCACTCTTGCTAGTTTTAGTTTATCTTGGAATGGTTGTAGGGATTTTATTCATCAAACTGAGCGTGCTTTCACCAAAAGTAAGTGTGCTGTCCTCCTTGGATCTCCTACTGATAAAAATTTCTGGCCTTGCCAAAAATATCTCTAATAGCTTCTGTAAATCTGCTTTTCCTCCTCTTATTCTCTTCGACGAATCTGTAGCTAACTTTCCTTATGAAAAGGCTTATTACTTCGGCCTCCTTTTTAAATTTAATACCACCCTGAACTACTATGACAACCCTTCTCCTACTACTTCTCCTCTTAAGTGTCCTATGACTTCGCCTGTGATTACACATGATCGGATGTATGAGATTCTGAGATCCATGAACGTCAAGAAGGATAGTGGACCGAACAGCATTCTTCCCCGTGTTTTAAGGGAGTGCGCTTCTGAGCTGGCAACTGTTTTCGTTCGGCTCTACTCCCAATACCTAAATATTATCATTTTCCATAAATGCTGGAAGCTTGCATCCCGAAAAGTGGTAGTTGTTCTGACTCTTCTAACTATCTTCCTATAGCTCTCACTTGTATTCTGTCCAAAATCTTTGAAACTTTGCTGAACTTTCATTTCATGGATTATCTGGAATCTCAATACTTCAATATGATTTCCGACACTCAAGATCAACGAGTGACATTCTTTAATATCTCACGGATTTATGGTCTTCTGTCCTTTGAGACTATGGGAAATCATGCCTGGTAGTGCTTGACATATCGAAAGCCTTTGACCGGGCATGGCACGCGTCACTACTCTCTAAGCTCCCTTCCTTTGGGTTTCCTCTTTCACTTTGCTCATTATGTCTAGTTTCTTTTCAGATCTCTCCATATAGACACTTATTGATGGAGCGACCTCTTGTCCCTTTCTTGTTAATTGCGGTGTTCCGCAAGGTTCTGTTTTATCTCCAACTTTATTTTTACTTTTCACTGCACTTCTAACTCTGTTCATTCTTATGCTGATAATTCAACTCTTCATTTTTCCACTTTTCAAACCTGCTACCTATTTTCCATCTAGAGTTGCCTCTCGACTTCAGCTTTCCGATTCTATTCTTGCCAATCTGGATGATATTTCCCGGTGGGGTCGCCACAATCTTGTGAAATTCAACTTCTTCACATCTCCCACTCAAAAAATCTCCCAACATTCTTATCTTCTTTGACAGCTCTCCCGTCTCACCAGTGGACAACGTAAACATTCTTGGTCTGAACATTAACAATAAACTATCTTGGAAACCTAAAATCACAATGGTTCGTTCGTAAGGTGGTCACAAAAAATGTGAGTTCGGTTAATGTTTCGAAATATTTTTTCTTCCTAACAGTTGCTTCAATTATATAAGGCTCTTATCCATCCTTGTATGGAGAACTGTTCTCACATGTGCAGGGGGGAGTTCCAGTTCCACCCTTCTTTTGGATAGGGTTGGGGCTAAGGCAAAACGACTAATAATCTCTCCCTAATTTAAAACTCCCTCTTTCACTGCGGCCTGACGCTGGTGTACAATCTCTTGACTATAGGTAATACAGCAGCAGGTGCTCGAGGTAGTTGACCTCTCGCATTCCGCCATCATTGAG
>JABUQX010119646.1:12500-15000 GCA_015478945.1 Trachelipus rathkii | reverse complement strand
TCTGCACTCTGCTCTCCTCTCTTGTTGTCATACTCCATGTTTCCGCCCCATACAGAAGAACCGGTGTTAAAATACTCTCGAAAATTATCTTCTTCACCTCCCCTCCAATCTCATTATCCCTGATGATAGGATACAAAGCTCTAACTGTTCTCCCGTACTTATCAATTCTGCTCGCAATCTCCAAGGCACTTCCTCCTTCTCTACCAAACATTCCACCCAGGTACTTGTATTTCTCTACGTTTTTAATCACCACACCATCCACCTCCACCACCAACTCTTCTCCCTCCTCTCTACTAACTATCATAATTTCTGTTTTATCTACGTTCATGCACAGGCCCGCTTCTCTCAGTTTACTATCAAAAGCCAACACCACCCTCCTCAGTTTATCTCCGTCTTCACTCCAGCACGCCAGGTCATCCGCATAAGCCATCACATCTCCATCCAAGTCCTCCACCTCCTCCCTCACTCCCCTAATTACTACATCCAAATATGCTACAAACAGAATTGGTGACAATACACTTCCCTGCTTAACGCCAGCTCCCACCTCAAACCATTTCTCGTTTTCATATCCCGTTCTTACATTACATTTGTCATTTTTATACATACTCTCCAAAGCCTTTCTTAAGTAACCACCCACTCCGTAATCTCTCTCTAAAACCTCGAACAATTTCTTCCTAGGTACTGAATCGAATGCCTTTCTCAGATCTATAAATGCGATGTATGCCTTTTTGTTGTATTCTATTATCTTTTCCGTTATCATTCTCAGGGCGAACATAAGATCTGTGGTGCTTCTATTCGCCCTGTACCCATACTGCTCCTCTCCAAGTCTGGGTTCCACAATTGCCCTCACTCTTCTTTCAAGTATCCTTTCGTATACTTTTGCCAGATGGTCCAATAACGAAATACCTCTGTAATTATTACATTCACCCACATCTCCCTTTCCTTTATATATTGGTATAATGATGGTTTTTCCCCATCCCTCTGGAACCTCACTTTCTCTCCAGCACTTGTTGATAAACTTCAACACTGCTTCCTTCACACACTCTCCTCCCTCTTTTATTAATTCTATGGGCAATCCATCTTCTCCCGGGGCCCTTCCATTGTTCATTTTCCTTAAGGCCTCCTCCAGCTCTTCCCTGGTAATTACCCCTGCTTCCTCCCCTGGTCTCACTTCTTCTAACTGCTCCTCCATTTCCTCACCCTCCTCACCCAGAAGTTTTCCAAAATATTCTGTCCATCTCTTATTTATATCTTCCGGTCTTATTAACACTTCTCCCTGTTCATCCTTTATGCTCGCTACTTTTTTCTTCGATCCCCGATAAGTCTTTGCTAATCGGAAGATTTTCTTCCTTCCTCCCCTCACGTCCTCCCTCAGCTCCTCCGCTACAATTTTTGCTGCCTCCCTCTTTGCTCTTCTTTTCACACTCTCCGCCGTGTTTCTGGCCACCACATACAGAGCTCTTGACTGAGCCGTTCTGTCTCTTAGCCACTCTCTCATTTTTACTGTCTTCTCCTTCACCACTCCTCTAACCTCTTCATTCCACCATCGCGTATGTCTTTTTCGCGTTCCTCCTATCCATCTTCTTCCTAGGGTTTCTTCTGCTGCTTTCATCACTACATTCCGAATGTCATCCACTATCTCCGCATTCATCATCTGTTCCATATTTACATTCAATCTTCCTTCATATTCTTGCCTCTTTCCCTGCTCTTTCAGTACCTCCATTTTAATCACGCTCCTTTTCTCCCCCGCCTGCAATCTCTCCGCCTTCATTCTTAAATCCGCCACCAACAATCTGTGATCAGAGTCCATAGACACTCCCGGCAATACCTTTACATTTTGCACTATTCTCCTATCTGATGAAATGACATAATCTATGACCGATTTCTGGTCAAATTTGTCTGTTGTGTTATTCCATCTGTACCTTGTAAACCTGTGTGAATCTCTTTGCTGGAAAAAACTATTCATGATTTTCATATCCTTTCTCATGCAGCAATCTATCAAGGCCTCTCCCTCCACGTTCCTGACCTCCTCTCCATACGGCCCCAATATCCTCTCCACTTCACTTCTTCTCCTCCCCACTCTTGCATTAAAGTCTCCCATCAGCACAAATATCTCATTTTCTCTTCTTCCCACCTCCACCCTCTCTTCCATCATTTCCATAAACTCTCTTTTTTCCTCCATTGTGTGCCCTTGCTGTGGTGCATACACCTGAAACAAGTATAATTTTTTCCTTTTCATCTTGAAAGTGCATGACATAAGCCTCTCATGTATACACTCCACACCCTGCAAAAATGGTGACATCTTCGGTCCCACTATCATACCAACTCCGTGCTTCCTGACTCCCTCCTCCACACCTTTATACATCAACACAAATCCTCCCCCCAAATCTCTGCCCTTCTCCTCTCCCCTCACCCTCATTTCCGCCAGTCCCATTACGTCTATCCTCCTCTCCTCCATCATATCCAAGATCTCCTCCTCCTTTCCACTGTATGTAGCCAC
>JABUQX010119646.1:5000-10000 GCA_015478945.1 Trachelipus rathkii | reverse complement strand
CCAAGATTAAATCGCCAAGATGCGGCCTCACGGGGGACGACGGGGGGGACTTCGTCCCCCCCTCTGTCCCACCGTCGGCTCGAGCCCCTTAAAAAAATAAATAAAAAAAAATTAAAACAAAATTAACATATAAAAATTAACATGATATAATAAAGCAACATGTGGCAACTTTTTCTCTTCTTCTATTGGAGTTTAAGTTAACACGTCACAGTGCATGGCTAGACGATTAGTGTTCAGCGATATTTCGAAATCTGTATTTTTATGTAACATCCTTTTAAAGGGAAAGTGCCTATATATATATATATATATACATATATATATATATATATATATATATATATATATATATATATATATATATATATATATATATATACATATACATATTACATAGCATAAGGTGATAGTTAGACTTTTGAGGAAGTTTATTTAAAGAAAGCCATTATGGCAGAAACATGAAAAGCAGTGTTTTAAAAATTTTTTTTTAGATTCTAAATAGTGACATATACTATGCATAGGCCCTACATTTGTAATGGTTCGCATCTATTTATTTTTTTGCAACTGGGAACCATACCTTTCAACGATAATTATTTCGGGATGTTCTGAACTCGTTTTACGAAAAGCCTGTCTTCTGCGTAGTGGAGTCTCTCTCGTTGGCTGAGTCTCTACTACGTAAAATACTTTATATACAGCATTTTACACTGCCAAGTAGGGGGCTCGAGCTGACGGGGAACAGAGGGGGGACGTTTTCCATACCCGCAGGGGAGGGGCGGAGGAACCCCGCGACACCCAAATACCATCCAGCGGTGGTTCCGGCCTCCCTGTAGCAGCAATTCGGCCTCCCCAATAGGAGTCGTCAAGGTAAAGAGAGCCCCGGCTCGCCATCGGAGCG
The DNA here is from genome assembly GCA_015478945.1 of Trachelipus rathkii. Taxonomy (NCBI): domain Eukaryota; kingdom Metazoa; phylum Arthropoda; class Malacostraca; order Isopoda; family Trachelipodidae; genus Trachelipus; species Trachelipus rathkii. Next base: position 9,108 of record JABUQX010119646.1, on the reverse strand, counting down.
GGAACCAGCACCATCGGCCCAAAAACAAAAAAATAAATAAATAAATAAACCTGCAAAACATTAGAATACTTGAAGATCTAAAAGTAACAAGTTATGCAATGCCCTGGTCAAGTAAATATTTTTGAAACAAAAAAAAAAAAAAAATTAAAATGACTGAAATTTTAGTTATTTATTAATTTAATAAAGTTTTCTTCTAAATAAACTTTTCTCTAAAGTCTATAGTTTTTCCTTCCTTTATGTAACTCACCTATATATATATATATATATATATATATATATATATATATATATATATATATATATATATATATATATATATATATATATATTTTTAAATTTTTATTTATTTACTTGTATAATATATAAAATTGTATCACTCCAGACTTTCTCTATTTTATATGAACTCCAACAATCTTTTACTATTATACTTCCAGGTTTAATTTTATCTTTAATGCAAGCAATACTTTCATCAGCATCGAGAATAGGATTCGTACATACCTGAAAAAATAATATCATAAAAAATATAATATTTTACCTAATCTAACCTAAACTACCTAACCTAAACTAACTTAACCTAACCTAACCTAACCTAACAACCTAACCTAACCTAACCTAACCTAACCTAACCTAACCTAACCTAACCTAAAAAGTCAAAAATAATCTAACATAACCTAACATAATCTAAAGTAACAATTCAAAAATAATCTAACATAACCTTACATAATTTACATAAGCTAACGTAACAATAAAAAAATAACCTAACCTAATAAAAAAAAAAATCAATTTCTCTCTCTCTCTCTCTCTCTCTCTCTCTCTCTCTATATATATATATATATATATATATATATATATATATATATATATATATATATATATATATATATATATATATATATATATATATATATATATATAGATATAGATATATATCTATATATATAGGTTGTGATTGATTGAAGTGAATTATAAACAGGAATCAACTGTTGTGGCTATTCCTGGGAGAAGAATACTTCTGCTCCGGGGAACAGCAAGACCATCCAATACCTCTCCAACTGGAGTCTAACACCTTTATCTTACTTCTTTAACAACATCTCCAATCTATCTTTTCTGGCTGTTTCTTCTTTCTTGGTGATGAGACTACTTCTTCTTCGGTCGGGTGACGTCGAGAAAAACCCAGGTCCCCATAGATTTTATTGCCCCATATGCCAACTAATAGTAGGACTAAACAGCGTCCAATGCAAAAGCTGTCTCGGGTGGGTTCACCTGACCTGCTCCCCATTTCTAACTATCCCCAGAAATAACCCAGGCTTCACCTGTGCAACTTGTAACCCTCCCACTATCATTCAAAATCCTCCCCCTCCTATAACTAACCCCCTAAAACTTAACATATTACAATTAAATATTAACGGCCTAACCAATAAAGCTATAGAACTTAACCATTTCCTTAAAAAATATAACATCCACATAGCCATCATCCAAGAAGCCTCCCTCCCCCTAAACACCCCACTCCCCACGTTCTACGGTTATGACGCCATCTACTCCCCCTCCGACCCCCCACAACACTCCCTCTTAACACTGATCCATAACAACATCACTTACCACAATACAACTAACGACACCTCCATTTTGTTTCCAGAAGCACTGATAAAATCCCAATCTTGCTCCATCCTCCTGAACAAGACCACCTATAACATCTTCAATCTCTATATTCGCCACCCCACCTCTCCAAATCCCCTCCCAAACAACCTCACACCCCCCCTATCAATTATAACCAGATACCCAAATCTCATCCTCGGAGGCGATTTCAACGCCCACCACACAGCATGGTACAAAGATTACCCTTCTGACCCCCGAGGCAACCATATCCTTAACGAATTAGAATCCCTAAATATCCTTAACTCCAAAAACCTCCCCACCCGTATCCCTCCCCAAGTTAACCAATCCCCTACTTCCAGACGATACATTCTGTTCCCCCTCCCTACATCCCCTACTAACCTGGGACACTGTTACTGACTTACAATCGGACCACCTTCCTATTCTTATTTCTCTAAACTCCCCTCATCAATCCCCACAAAAAAAGACTCCTACATACACTAACTATAAAAAAGCAAACTGGCCCGCATTTACTAACCATATAGAAACCCATATTAACCCAATACCAATCCACGACACAACTTCCCTACACACCTCCATTATTCACTTAAACAATACAATCATTAAATCAGCAAACCTCCATATACCCAAAGGCCACAGAAAATCATACAACCCCAAACTCAACCCTGAGATCAACCAACTCATTAAACAAAGAAACTCCCTCCGAAAACTCAACCCGTACACCCCACACATTTCTAACCAAATAACAAACCTAAACACCCAAATCTCCAACCTCATAACCACCAACACTACCAATAAGTTTTCAGAATACTTACAACATAATATCTCGCGCATAGACAATAAGAAAACCTGGCAAGTCATCAAAAAATTAAACAACTCTCAAAACAACCCCCCACAATCCCACGAATCCCCATCTTTACCCAACAACTCCCTCCCTTCCCCAAAACAACAATCAGACAGTCTCGCTAAACACTATGCCAACATCTCTCGAAAACCAACCCACCCTGATAACAGGAAAATAAAAAAACAACTCAGAAAACTCCAATTAGACCACACCCTCATACCCCCATTCACAACCAACATGACAATAGATGCCATTAAAACCCTCAAAAATTCAACAGCGACAGGTCCAGACTCAATATCCAACCTACACTTAAAACACCTTGGAGAAAAAACAATTCTCCTAATCACAGAAATCTTTAATAAATCATGGCAGCTCAACTACATACCCCCAATCTGGAAGCAAGCATTCATAATTCCAAAACTCAAACCAAAAAAAGACCCTAACTCCCCCTCCTCCTACCGCCCAATCTCTCTGCTTTGCTCCATTAGTAAACTGCTAGAGAAATTAATTCTAAACAAAATTTCCAACCCCATTACTCTCCCAGATTTCCAACACGGATTCAAAAGCAACCACTCTACAACTACAGCCCTCACCTCCCTCACACAACACATCATTAATGGTTTCAACCAATCCCCTTCCCCAGATCAATACTCACTGCAATAGACATAAACAAAGCATTCGACACTGTCCCCACACACATCCTTATTCAAAAAATCCTCCACTCCCCCTTAGAAAATAATGACAAAAAATGGCTCTCCAATTTCCTCACCAACCGTTTCGCTAAGGTCTTATACAAAAACAACCTCTCCCATTCGATCAAACTACAAAATGGCGTCCCACAGGGCGCCATTCTCTCTCCATTTTTGTTTAACTTTTTCACAGCAGATATACCTACCCCAACCCACCAATCCAATCCACCAAACTTATTACTTACGCAGACGACATCAGTCTCATTTCCCAACACCCACTTGTAAACACAGCCACCCAGCACACCCAAGAATACCTACAATTATTAGAAACTTGGCTACTCACCAATAGAATGACAGCTTCCCCCCTTAAATCCTCCATTACCCTCCTAACCACAGACCGCCACCAATCCTCATTCCACCCAATAGTCTACTTAAACAAGAACCCCCTTCCCCTAAACAAAACCCAAAAAATATTATGACTAACTCACCACACATATATGATATCATATCGACCAAATCACTTCCTCAACCCAACGAAAACTAAACACCCTCCGAACCCTCTCTCAACACAACTTCAGCGACAGGAAACACACACTCACCACAACTTATAAACAACTCCTCAGAACAACTTTAAACTATGCCTCACCAGCATGGTTCCCAGCACTTTCAAAATCGAACACTAATAAATTACAAATCTCTCAAAATAAAACCCTCAGAATTATCACAGGTTGCACTAAAACCACCCCAATCAAACATTTACACGATGAAACTTCCATCCTCCCCATCTCCACACACCTTGAGATGGTGGGGACTCAATTCTATCAGAAAACACGTAATCCATCCCACCCTTGTCACCAAATTCTCTCCCACCCACCCCGACAAAGACTAAAATCCCCCCCTTCTTCACCAGCTCAATTCTATTACAACACATACAACATAATTCCTCCTCCCCCTCCAAATA
>JABUQX010119645.1:7500-10000 GCA_015478945.1 Trachelipus rathkii | reverse complement strand
AGATATATTTTTAGTAATGCGTGGGTAGTAAGATTAGTTTAATTCCCTATGTAGTAAACTGTCATTAAATATTTCAAAATATCTACTACTTACGGCAATTCTTTGGTTCTTTCATATATAATATATATATATATATATATATATATATATATATATATATATATATATATATATATATATGTAAAAAATATATACAAATATATATCTTAATAAATAATATATATATATATATTTATATATATATTATATATATTTATATTATATATATATATATATATATTATATTTATATATAATATAATATATATAATATATTATTATTATTATATATATATTTATAGATATATATATATAATTAATATATTATATATATATAATATATATATATATATATATATAATATATATATATATATATATATATATATATAAAAATTGATGCCAAGAATATAAAATATATTCCTTGAAAAATCTACTTATATATAAATTTTATATTACTCTTAATCAATAATGAGGGTATTTTAAAATTTTACATCCAGTTCGGAAATCTATAAGAAGGCAAAACCTTTTATTTTATTTTATTTTATTTTATTTTTTATTTTATTTTTTCTTCTACTCTGTGTGTATGTGTGTGTATAGGTGTGTGTGTGTGTGTGTGTGTGTGTGTGTGTGTGTGTGTGTGTGTGTGTGTGGTAGGTGTGTGTAGTGTAGGTGTGTGTGTGTGGTTTATTTCTAATTTTTAATTTCCTTTTTATTTCTTTATCTCTGAAATGTAGCTGCTGAAATGTATTTTCACATTATTATTATTATTATTATTATTATTATTATTATTATTATTATTATTATTATTATTATTATTATTATTATTATTATTATTATTATTATTATTATTATTATTATTATTAATTATTATTATTATTATTATTATTATTATTATTATTATTATTATTATTATTATTATTAATTATAGTTATAATTATTATTATTATAATTCTAATTTATAGTTATTATCTAATTTATTAATTATTATTATTATGATTAATTATTATTATTATATTATTATTATATTGTTTTATTATCATTATTCTTATTTTTATTATTTCTTATTATTCTTGTAAATCAAACTTATGTTATTAAATATTGTGATTAGTTATTATTATTATTGGTTAATGATTCATCGTGAAATGGAATACTAATTGCAACACTATTATTATTATCATATTATTATTATTATTATTAATTGATTATTATTATTATTTATTATTAGTTATTATTATTATGATAATAATAACCGTATGCTAATAAAAAAATATGAAAGATGGAACATTAATTAAACAAGGCCCCGTCGGATATTAGCGAAATGGAAGGGAATATTTTCGAACAGCTCTTGAATATCCCGAATAACATAATAGAAGAAGATGAACAATGGGAAGAACATGTGGCGTTGGAAGAGCGGGGGAGTAGCAGATTGTACCTGAGGAGGTGGAACAAGCGATGAGAAAGATGAAAAACGGTAAAGCAGCAGGCGAGGATATGCTGCCTGTGGAGATATTTAGAGGAGCTGGTAAAGGGGGTGTTTTGCGGATGACGGAAGTAATGAACAAGTGCTGAAACGAAGGGAAAACACCGGAAGATTGGAATAAATCCGCATTATTTCCTAAGTATATAGGAAAGGGATAAAACCGATGTAAAAATTACCCAGGGGAATTGCTTTGATCGCCACATATTGCAGAGGTGTCAGCAGAATTATTTTAAAGAGATTGAGGGGCCACAGTCGAAGAAAATAAACTTAGAATGAATGGAAACATGAGTTTTCGACCGGGAAGATCGACAATTGATTTGGTTTTGCACTGAAGATGATGTGTGAAAAGACTTATGAGTTTCAACCGGGAAAGCATATTGTGGCCTTTATCGAATTTAGAAAAAGGCGTTCGACCGTATTCCGGGGGAGATTTTGTGGAGGACCTGGGGAAAAAGCGAGTATGAGGTGGACCTACGTAAAAACTGATAAGAGCTAGTAAAAAGCACGTGATGGACAGCATGTTTTCAAGTGAAAACACAGATGGATGATGTAGTTGTTTGGAATAACAACAGGTGTTAAAACAGGGAAGATTGACTTTCCCCAATGTTTGTTTCATAACGTTTATGGACTATTGTGGAAGGTGTACAGGAAGAGGGGGTGGAGAGATCTTTTGGTACGCGGGTGATTGTGGCGATTGATCTCGAGAGTCCAGGGAGGCTCTCAGGGTTTATATAGTGCATGACGAGCGTGCTATTTTGAGAAGGAATTGAAAATCACATAAGGGGAAGCAAGGTGCGTATGGATGCGTGAGTAGGGCAGGGAGGAGTTGAATATAGATTTAGAGGGGGAAGTACTGAAACAGACAGAACAGTTTGAATATTTAGGAGTTTATAGTGGAGTAAGAAATGATATGTTTCAGGAGTTAACCATAGAATTGGAAGTTATAATGGGTGACACTTGCGTCTCTGTACCCTTTGCTC
>JABUQX010119645.1:0-2500 GCA_015478945.1 Trachelipus rathkii | reverse complement strand
ATAATTATTAACAATATTATTTTTTTACATTTTTCCGGCACTTAAAATGTGACCAGATGCCCGCAATGTATTCCTTTCCCGGTAGCTGTTGTAGTTTTTGAGATATGGATTGTGGCTCTTCTAGAGGCTTGCCATAGATATTATATTATATATATATAAAATATATTAATATATATATATATTTATATATATAATATATCATATATATATATATATATATATACTATATTATACTGGTATATATATACCGATGTCGATAGATACGGTATCGGATTATATATTTTCATCGATCATATCGAAATCGAAGTCACAGAACATTTTATTTCTACCAAAATAAATATTGAATTTTGTTACAAAACTTCTATAGAGCACCAAAAATTAAAAAGAAAAAAAAACATGTTTACTAAGGCTACAGTTTCATTTCAATGTCTGGTAAAAAACTCTGACCTCGTACAAATCTTTTAAAATTTTCAACTTTGCTTATGCCAGAAAATAATTTAATTTCTTTATCCTTCAATATTTAAAATAATTGTATTTTTTTTTATTAAATATTTTTTTTGTGATTATTTTAAAATTAAATTTGATTCATGAAGAAACCTAGATTTAATTTTAAAAATGTAAATAACGAAAATTGCGTTTTAAGCTATATTTCTGAATTCAGCCAATCATGTGTATGCCATTCGTTGTTAACCAGCCAATATGAAAGTAAATTTGTTGTGTTCATTAATTTGGAGGGTTGCAATTTTAAATTTTTTTAAAATGCTTGTTTTCAAGAATTTATCAATTAGACCATTTAAAAATGTTTAATATTTGTTGTGCAATATTGTGTAAACTTAAATATTGCAAAGGTGAATAATTAAGTTTTTTACAGTTCGACGAAGAAACAAGTTTATTCCATGAAGCGTGCAGAATAAGTGGTAGAAGCTTTTATATATATATCTATAATATATAATATGATATATATATATAATATATATATATATATTATAAAATATATATATATATATATATATATATAAATATAATTATATATATATAAAATATATATATATATATATTAATAATTATATACAAAAGGAACTTTCAAACCAAACACCACAAAATATCTACTCTCTCTCCGCTCTCTCTCTCTCTCTTCATCATCTTATCTCTATCTGATCATCAACTACTTTAACCTCTCTGACGTACAATAACCAAAAATTGCTATAATTTTTAATGCAACATTAGTTTTCCCCACACAATTTTTTTAACAACGAATACCCGCAACTTAGAACAGCAGCCCAGGACGAGCAGGAGTTGTAGGTCTTTCTTGGACCGCGGTAAGGCCCGACAGGGACTTCGATCCCCCTCTGTTATCCCCGTCGGACTACGAGCCCCCTTAAAAAAAAAACTTTTTCCATGAAAGCAGTAAAATTGACTCAGTTCCAACTCATTCAGCTTACACTTTAAAGCCCAGTTTATACGAATTTAGAAAGCCATGACTCGCCAATAAATAATAATAAACTACCTAATATAAATAAATATACATAATAAATAATATTATATAACAAAAATTAAAAAATTAAATGATTATTATAAAAATGTAAGGTAAATATAAGTAAAAGATCCCGAGAAAATATAATAACCCCAATATAAAAACTAAAAATATAAAACAAATAATACATACTAATACACAAAACTTATTATATAGATAAAATATACTTACCATTAAAAACTAAACTAATATTATAATATAATATAGATAACACTCTGTATCACAAATAACACTTTTGAGAACCCTCTAACAAGATAATTGATAGTACAGATTAAAATATCAAAACAAAGTCACGCTGATCAGAATATTACGGAACAATATCATTAATAATACAAAACACGATACCATCGCTGAAACAAAGGTAGAAATCAACCCTATACTAGTTTAAAAGCCTTATTTTTTTAAAATAAAAACAAAACACTAAAATACCCAACGCATACTGTACCTAGAATAAACACACACAAGGACAAAACTCATTACCAAAACAAGCCACAACAACACCCACTACCAAGGGTAACACCTACAAGTTTAAAGACGAATCTGTATTCACGTCTAAAATAAATATTAAACCAAACTAAATACAAACTATATCCACAATAAAATATAAAACATAAATACTCAAATAAATTTATATACACCATACCTAATATATATTATAATAATATAATAAAAATAAAAATATAATAATATTATAATAATATAAAATATATAATATATATATAATATAAATAATATATATATAATATAATAATAATATATAATAAATAATATAAATTATAATCATCACCCACCTTCTCTCACCCAAGGACTGGGGGGTAAGATGCACAGCATGCACTAGAAACAAAGAAAAAGTAGATCGAAAAGAACATGACGCAAGTCCTAACCGCCCCCTTAATTCCCCCCCAGCGAAGAACTCGATCGGAGAAGTGATAAAAATCCACCTAGCGCTTCACGGGACCGCGACGG
>JABUQX010119644.1:0-25729 GCA_015478945.1 Trachelipus rathkii | reverse complement strand
TGAAATAAAAGTGACAGATGGAAAAGAAGATCATAAAAAGAGTTTGAAATAGGGCAAGAATCCTAAGCTTTAATATGCTTAAAGGATGAATGGTGGCCGTTTATAACAGCTGCTTTAAACGACCGTGAAGGAAATTGAAGAGACGATTACAAGAGAGAGAAAGATACCTAAGAAGGAAGTTTAGAAACTAGGAATTTGTACCAGTGCTATCAAGCTTTTGATACCATATAAAAGATCGAAATGCCAAATAGTAAGAGAACCATGTGTCCAGAGAGGAAGAAAGATCTGCTGAAGGGTTTTCCTTTCTGCACCATGCTTACGATTAGAAATAGGGCCAAGAAGTGTTATATTGTTCCCAAGTGTTTCAGTTAAAGATAGATTAGAAAACTTTGAAATTGTTTTAGAAACGATATTACGACATTTAATGGTTCTTTATTTCTAGAAACAGGTTGAAAGATACGCTCTATCTTCCACTGGGAAAGGAAAATTCATGAACGAAGACGAAATAAATTACTTAGGCATTATCAAATTTGGAAGCACAAGCTTTTCGAACCACAGGATGAATTCCCGTCAAAACCATCAGATCTTCTAGGTGTGGGTAATAGGTAGGAAAGGGTTGATACAGTGCCGAAGTAAGGATGATGAGGGGAAGAAGTGCTGGTGGAAAAATGTTAAAAAAAAGTGGAAAAACAGGAGACATTGCTTAGGGGTCAAAGGTGGATTCATTTAAGAATTAGTAGTCAAAAGATTGTGAAAACGGTTAAAAGTTTTCATAAGGTAATATAAAGGTTTTACCCAAGGGCATTGGAGGAATTCCAATGGGGCACGACACTGGAAATGACACTGAACACTGCAGGTTAAATAATAAAATTTCCCTAATGTATATATATATATATATATATATATATATATATATATATATATATATATATATATATATATATATATATATATATATATATATATATATATATATATATATATATATATATGCATATATACTATATATATATATACTATATGCTCAAATAACCTTATATATATATATATATATATATATATCTATATATAATTGCATTGTTTAAGGGTACTATTGCAACACTCAAACTCTGAAATTATGAGAATTAATTTAAAACCACGATATTTAATTAGAAGGGGATATTTAAAATACACAAACTAAATTAAAATAACTTGACTGCGCTGACGTTTCGTCCAACAATACATGTTGGCCTCTTCAGAGCAAGAAGAAGAATGAATTGGTTTTCAATTTTTTTTTAAACTAAATGAGATGCGAATACGACAAGCACAAGGAACAATCAAAAACAACAACTATAATGTATTATTTTTATACATATATAAAAATTGGCAGGTGTACGATGAGAAAGCATTTTTCTATTTAAAGTGGATTCAATAAATTTGATTGTAGTTTTGTCAAAATCAAAAAATCCTGATGAAATATTATAGTTAGGAATAATGTTGATAAAATAAGCTTCTATAAGTCTATTAAGTTCCTTTGATTTAGAGGTGAAAACGAAAATTCTAATTCCTTTACTTTGCAATTTTCCTGATACTTTGCAACGTAATCTTGTTCATAATAATAATACTAAATCTGAACTGTCCGGAGGGGTATACTGTGTTCCATGCGTCGGTTGCAACAAATTTTATAGGGGAAACTTTAAAGACACTACCTTTTCGACTAAATCAACATAGCAACGACATAAAAAGATGTAACCATAGCAACGCATTATACCGTCATATAAACAAAGATCATAATATTAATTTGAAAGATTCCATCTTCATTTTCACCTCTAAATCAAAAGAACTTAATAGACTTATAGAAGCTTATTTTATCAACATTATTCCTAACTATAATATTTCATCAGGATTTTTTGATTTTGACAAAACTACAATCAAATTTATTGAATCCACTTTAAATAGAAAAATGCTTTCTCATCGTACACCTGCCAACATCTTCCAATACATAGATCCATAGAAATAATACATTTTAGTTGTTGTTTTTGATTGTTCCTTGTGCTTGTCGCATTCGCATCTCATTTAGTTTAAAAAATTTTGAAAATCAATTCAGTCTTCTTCTTGCTCCGAAGAGGCCAACATGTATTGTTGCAATGTAACAATGTTCATTTTAATTTAGTTTGGTATTTTTAAATATCCCCCTAATTAAATATCGTGGTTTTAAATTGTTATCATACATATATATATATACTACATATATATATATATATATATATATAATAACTATATATATATATATATATATATATATATATATATATATATATATATATATAACTCTATATATATATATATATATACAATCAGGAAGACCGGGTGGTTGAGGGGTCTGATAGCCCATCTCTCAAGGAGGTTTGCATCTATATAGTTCAGAAGGGCATCTATATAGTTCCAGAGGAGCAGTCTCCCTTGTAATAACCACATAGTTTAGCATTATAAAGAAAGTTTAGTAACTTTGTCCGACAAACAGAAAGGGATTGTAGAGAATTTGGTAAGGAGCAAGCTAAACCTCTGGAGAGAGCAAGTAACTGGTTTAGTGTGAAGAATTCTTAAGGCGCCTCAGAACACTGAATCTCTTAGAAACTTTTTAACAATAGAAATAATGTGATCGTTTAAAAAAAGTACAAAGGAAAAGAAACACCAAAGATATTACAGTCACACTGGTTGTTAAATGAGTACCTTTTTACCTCCTCTCCTTATTTGATCAGGGCTCGGCCCATTGAGTGAAGTGTTTATCTCTGTAATATATATATATATATATATATATATATATATATATACTTTCTAACATATATATATATATATATATATATATATATATATATATATACTATCTTTATATATAACTATATATATATATATATATGTTATTTATATACTTTTAGGAACTCATTAAAACTTTAAAAAAATAATTTGAGTAATACATTTGGAAATGTTATATATTTTACAAACTTTTTATTGTAGAAATAACATTGATAATCTGTTTCACCAAAAATTTTAATTAAATCCATTACAATAATTAAAGGTTTTGGGAATATAAAAACAAATGATATTGACTTGAAATCTTCACATGCTAATATACAAGAAAGCATCACTTGATCTTTTAATATGAAGACTCACAATGGTTCTTCAAAATCCGTTATTATCTTTGACTCTAGTCGAGAAGATGTATCCAGATTTCAAATGTTCATTGAAACCAATAACAAGAGAAAATACATTCAAAAGGAGACTATTGGTTAAGCTAGAACTATATTCAGCCTCCAAAACGTTCATGTGTAGGGAGAGTATCATATGCGACCCATGGAGAAATAGGCTATCTTTATAACCTTATTGAACTGTCTGAAAGGTGGCAGAGTTAGTTAAACTATATATATATATATATATATATATATATATATATATATATATATATATATATATATATATATATCTCATATATATATATATATATATATATATATATATATATATATATACTCACTGCCTGCTGTTGCTGTTACTGTTGCTAATCTATGCTGCTATATATATATATATATATATTAGACCGGCCCTTATTTGTATGTGATTTTCTTAACTGAAATATTTTTCATCTCCCAACCTTCTAAATTGTTCCAATCCGTATAAAATGACTCTCTGCAAAATTTCAGGTCAATCAGATAATGTTAAAGCGACCCCCAAAGGGGCTAAAGTTCCCAGTTGAAAGAAAAGGAATACTCGTATTCCTTATAATAATTTCATATTATAGTCTTTGTAACTTTTTATGAAAGACGTACATAATACGAATAGAAACGATTTTAATTCGTAAGTAATTATGAATATAGATGGCGTTACCATCCGTATGGTGACTGCTGGCTGAGTCACTGAACTCTCAGTAGTTTGCCAACAGAGTTGGAGTAGGTAAGGTGTGTTTTTCACGTTCACAGACACAGTTTCATGTTATAGTTATAATCGTTACGCATTTAGTACGTTTATGCTTTTTGTAGTGTTTTCTTTTGGTGCAGTATAATGGCATCAGCATCGTCGCAGTCCACTTCAAAACTTTCTCGCAGCTTACGAAAGGATTACGAAATTAGTCTTATCGGAAATATAACAAACCAAATTGTAGGTGCAAAGCTACCATCAAATCGGCAAGTACTCAGTGTCCTTTTCTTTAATTTACGTATTGTTAAATTATCAATCAAAGAAAGTGCAGGGCTAGTTGTGGAAGTTCTTGTATTTTGGGAAAAGACTAGAATTCCTACAAAACGAGCGGATCATTGTGTTGAAAAAGTCATATCGCTTTATAATGAATGGCAAAACCTACAAAAACGACTTAGTAGAGTCACAGATGTGGAAGTGGCAAAACGCACGAAATTCACCGACGTATTAGATGATTTATTTGATCTAACCCACGAGAATACGCTAAATATAACTAGAAACAAAGAGGATAAAGAGTTTTTAATTTTGCAACGCATGAGAGGAAGAGTAAGTTGCATGGCTGGCATTGATCACCGACTTAAAGCCATCGAAGAAAGAAAACAGGAACGCATTGAAAAGGAAAATGAGAAAAGAAAGAGAACTTATGAGGAAATGGAAGGAAACGCGATGATTCAGCTACCGCAACCCTCATCCTCAAGTAGTGATAGTGAAGAAAATATAGGCAGCGAGCATACTATATGTCCTACTCAAAGATACAGAACTAGATTCAAATCATACAGTGAAAGAGAACGAACCAATTACTTCTGAAATGAGAGGAAAAGTAGATTTTTTAAACTCCACGTTTGTCAGAAACTCTGGACAGATGCAAAATTTCTGATCGAAATGCGATACATATCCTAATAGCTGCAGCACAAGCTTTCAATTGAACACTGAAACCTTAATTGTTAATCGTACTTCTTTGCAGCGTCGAAGAAAACATTTCAGGGAACAGAGACAAGCAGATATTAAAGGAAAATTTAAGTTGGAAGAGTGCAATGTTTTTGTGTTACACTTGGATGGAAAGCTGCTTCCAGCTTCATTTGAAGTAGAAAAGGTTGACAGATTAGCCATAATTGTAACTTTTCAATGCAAAAACAATTAATAGACATACCCGAAATCCAAACATCTAGAGGAATTGATCAGGCTGTTGCCGTTTACCAAGAAATGGAAAATTGGGGTATAGAAAATAAAATACAGGCGTTGTGTTTTGATACAACTGCAAGCAACACAGGTCGAATAAATGGTGCATGTACAAACCTTGAAAATATGTTTGATCGTGACTTACTCTACCTTCCCTGTCGTCATCATATCTTCGAATTAGTATTGAGAGCTTTTTTTGAAACAGTATTAGGAGTAAGTTTTGGACCTGACGGGAGGTTGTTTAAAAGATTTAGGGAAAGCTGGTCGACCATAGACAAGTTTTAAAGCGATAGCGCTAATAGTTTTTGAGAAATCGCTGCTAACTCCTCCAAGCGGGCATAACTACTGACGTCCGTCTTAGTATGTTGGAATTTTTACAAGGACAGTTACTTACAAAACAGTATAGAGCTGATTACCGCGAATTGCTGGAGTTGGCAATAACATTCCTCGATGGTAGTCAACCAAAAGGATTCTCATTTCGCGTTCCTGGAGCTGTAAGCCACGCACGGTGAATGACCAATGCTATTTATGTTTTTAAACTGTATTTATTCCAAGACCAAATCGAACTGACCAAACATGAGATAAATTCAATCACAAGAATATGCACTTTTTTTATCACACTCTATTTACGGGTGTGGTTCCTAGCGCCCTTAGCGGTCAAAGCTTCATATCTGGATTACAATATTTTACCAAAATTAGTTGAGTATAGGCAAGTAGATCCTAAAATCAGTAGTGCTGCCGTGAAAAAATTTATAAATCATTTATGGTATCTCTCACCAGAAAATGCCGCATTCTCTTTCTTTGATGATGAGGTGCCAATAGAGATGAAGCGAAAGATGGCAACTATAGTAAAGACCGCAGAAGACAGAGATGCTGGGAACGAAATAAAACGATACATTGTTAGTAGTGAAGAGTACGAAGACCTCAACTGTTTAAAAGAAAAATAGTTCTATCATTTTATTTCAGCTAAATCGAGGATGTGCTTCTCAAGATTTACAATAAATACAAGTTTTTTAAATAAATGCCCATCTACTTGGAAAGATGATGTTAACTTCCAACGTGGGTTGCAAATAGTGAATAGCATTGTAGTTGTTAATGATGTTGCGGAAAGAGGAGTGAAACTAGTCCAGGAATATCAGAATATTCTTACCAAAAACTAACATCCCTTCGTCATCCCCAATGTTTCAACCAATCTCCTCTGTTACATTATTAATATTATTATTATTATTATTATTATTATTATTATTATTATTATTATTATTATTATTATTATTATTATTTTTGTTCAATTATTTTTGTTATTATTTTATTATTATTATTATTATTATTATTATTATTATTATTATTATTATTATTATTATTATTATTATTATTATTATTATTATTATTATTATTATTATTATTATTATTATTATATCCTTTTAAAATAAAGAAGTAATTTTGTAACTAGGGCATATTTCTATTATTATTATTATTATTATTATTATTATTATTATTATTATTATTATTATTTAGGGATCACCTTAAAGTAATTATATTTAGCTGAAATTTCTCAAGCAACACTCTTTTATATATTGGAACAAAATTAGGGGTTGGGAACTAGGTATTTCAAAACTTTGAAAATAAGGGCCAGTCTAATATATATATATATATATATATATATATATATATATATATATGGACATTTATAAGTGTATATATATATATATATATATATATATATATACTATATATGCTGCACTATATATCTTTATATATACTATATTGCTATAACTATATATATATATATATATATATATATATATAGTGGTACCTTGGTTTTCAACCATAATCCGTTCCACAAAGATGGCCAAAAACCGAGTTGTTCGAAAACCAAATCATTTTTCCCCATTACAATTAATGTAAAAAAGATTAATTCGTTCCAAGGCCAAATTTATTCCCTAGTAACACAAAAAATTAGACTACAGGAGTTACTGCTTAGAAAGGGAATCCCCTTCCATGAAAATACCCATCAATTGAGGTTCTGGAGTTTCTTTGCATCTTTGTCTCTTTGTGGCAGAGAAAAATTTATCTAAAGTTGGCTGCCTCTGCCTTTTTTGTAGAATTTTTTGGAAATAAGACATGACATTGTCATTGAAAAGTTGTACAGTCCTATTGGCTACCACGGTATCAGGATGACATTCTTCAACAAAAACTTGCACATCCGCCCATTTACCACAAATTTCTTTAATCGTTGAACTTGGGATATCCACCTTCACTTCCTCCTCATCTAGACGTATTCTTAGCCAAATTCTTTTGTTGCTCATTTTGAAGGTGCTTCAACTCTTCTGTAGTAAGCTCGATACTGTGATCTTTCAACAGCTCTTCAACATCCTCATTGTCAACTTCCAAGCCCATGTTTTGACCTATGGAAACAATGTCATCAACAATTTCTTTGTTAAAGCCCTCAAAATCTCGGTCCGGTGCACCTCCAGGCCAGTTTTTTTTCCATGCCGAATTCATGGTGCGGCAGGTCACTTGGTTCCAAGCAGTATCGATAAGATTAACACAATTGAGAATATGGAAATGATTTTTCCAAAAGTCTTTTAAAGTTAATTGAGTGTCATTAGTGACTTCAAAACACTTTCAGAAAAAATGACTTGTTGGTCCATTGGTTGTAACAAAGGGGTTGTGTTAGGTGACAAATTTAATCTTGATAAATTCGAACTCTTCAACTAAATCTTCCTCCAAGTTTGGAGGGTGAGCAGGAGCATTATCTAATAAGAGAAGGCATTTTATTGGCAACATCTTTTCTTGCAAATATTTTTTTCACACTCGGTACAAAAACTTCGTGTACCCATTCAACAAAAAATTGCCGGGTCACCCAGGCCTTCGAATTAGCACGCCACATAACAGGCAATTTATTTTTTATAATATTGTTCCTTTTGAACACCCTTGGGTTATCGGAATGGTAAACTAATAACGGCTTCACTTTGAAATCTCCACTCGCATTACCACACAGCAGAAGCGTAAGCCTATCTTTCATTGGCTTGTGCCCTGGTAGGGCTTTTTCTTCCTTTGTAATAAAGGTTCTTTTTGGCATTTTCTTCCAAAATAACCCAGTTTCATCTGCATTGAATACCTGTTCAGGTGAATTTTATTCTTCCTCTATAAATTTACTAAATTCGATGATAAAATTCTCAGCCCCTTCCTTGTTTGCACTTGCTGCCTCTCCATGCCTAACTACGCTATGTATTCCAGTTCTGGTCTTAAAATTCTCAAACCACCCTCTACTAGCCCTGAATACAAAATCATTTGTACTTGTACCAGGGTTATCCTTCGATAAATCATTATAGATGTCTAGCGCCTTTTCACAAATAAATGCTTCGCTAATACTGTCGCCTCGTAACTGCTTCTCATTTATAAAAATAAGTAGCAACTTCTCCACTTCTTCAAGTATCTGAGGCCTTTGCTTCGTCAAAGTATTAACTCCTTTTGCAACATTAGCTCCTTTTATTTTTTCTTTATTCTTTAAAATAGATGATATTGTTGACTTGGCCATAGAATATTTAACAGCAAGATCCGAAACACGCGCGCCATTTTCGTGCAAACGAATGATTTCCTTTTTCAGTTCTATTGTTGTTCTCACTTTTTTTTTCACTTGATCACTTTCACTTTTATTCTTTTTGGGACCCATCATAAATGTATGCAAAACGAAACAAAAACGTATGCAAAACAAAAAATCTACACAAAATATACAGTGTATTTGAACGTCCGCCCACCACCACGGCTATCTTAGAACTGATGTCATTCGCGCTGCCAGTTTTCTGTAACGCTCGAAAACCAAAAATTTGGTTGAAAACCAAGGCATTTCTCTTTCAAAATTTTTGGTCAAAAACCGATTTGTACTTACTCCAATGCATTCGAAAACCGAGGCATTACTGTATACAATAATATTTTCTTTCATTTCCTCTATTTTTTGTAATGTTATTTGATTGAAGCATTTTACCCACATAACTAGAATTTTGTTTTACAATAAATTAATATTCACACCCATTGCTTTGATATTTCATTTTTAATATATGCCAAAGATGCTTTATTGACTGGAGGTCAACCTCAACACTTACACAATATTTTGAATGGTAGTGTAATTTCATAAGTTGTGGCAAGATGCCTTTTCTTGTTGACAATAAAAATAATCTTCTATTAGGTATGAAGAAATCTCTCTTTCTGACCCTATGAGTAGTTTTAAATCTATCCAACTTTCCCTGAGTGTGAATCTCAAATATTTCTGTCTGTAATAGTATATGAAGCAAATTACAGACAAAGAACTATGATCACTTTTACAATTGGGAAAATGTAAGGGGTTTTCACAAGGGGCATGAAAGCTGCTTCCATATCACATGCAGACATCCAGCAAACTTTTTATATTTTAAAATATTGTCTGAGCCTTGAAATATAAACTGGAAATTGGAGCTTTACAAAGATAAATTTGAACCTTCTAGTAAGCAACAGAGCACTTTAAAGACAAATGTGATGATCCAGAGAACGAGGCATATTCCTGATAAGGGGAAAGCATTAAACTCTGGACAGTTCATTTTCTTCATATGTTCTAAAATATATTCATGAAATTCAATCTCTCAAACTGTATTTCCATGGCATTAATCATGTTCTTTGATAAGTTCTGGAAGTCATCGAGAGAAGATATGATCAAAATAACTCCCAGGAGGTTAATTATGACAGCCAGACAATTTCATGCCTTGGGGCCACTTTCACTAATAGGGAACCATTTCTCATGATGGGCACCTGAGGTTCTGTATTGACAAAATCTTTTCCAGGCTTTCACTCAAGCGTAATGTATTATATTCAGTCTAAGAATTTATAAATAAAAATATATTGGAAAGGATGTATCCTTTAGAATTCCTGGTGTTGGTGAGGGGGATCTAACTGTAGCAATGTATTTAAATGTCTTGAACTCTCCATAAATAAAAAACAATTTTACTTCCACCTTGTAGGTAAAGACCAAATTGATAAACATGAAAGGGAACCAGGGGTGTTTGCTTTAGAGGTCAAAGTCGGTACTCTTGAGTGGCTTTACCACCCTTAAGAAGTTGTTATGGGGAATTAGAGAATCTGACTAATGAAGAAGAGCACCTCCTTAAGTTGTTAAGAAAAACTGTATAAGAAAAACCTTCACCACTACTACTACTACTACTCTATCATAAAATAATCACTATACCAATAAAGTCCATGAGTATATACAAAATGAGAGAAAGAATAGGAGGAGGGAGAAAGCACCAGCATGGATGACCCCTACCAAGGCAAGAGTCAAGCATATCAGGTCACAGTCAAATCCCTGTGTCATGGCACAACATATGAGTGGTCTCAGACTAGCCCCACAAAACCACACACCCAAGGTCCAATTTATTCACCAAGCAGCATGGAAACTTGATGCTTAGGATTTTATGCCTAAATGCAATATGATCAGTGACATAGAATTTGAAGGATTTGATCATAACAATGATACATATGCTGATGTGGTACAGCAACGAGCTTTGGATACTATGCGACTTGAAGAGGAAATTGAAGACAAAGATGAAATACCTTGCTCCATCTCCACTGACCCATATAATTCTACAAATAGACAAGCAAATTTTACCTTTGATGAAAAATGTGGATTGAAATATCCTATTAGACAAAAGGCAAAAATAATGCCAAAAGATGATTTTTTTTCTCTTCATTACAAAAAATTTATTGAAGATGACTGTAAAACAAACAAATATTTACAGTGATGACTGTCTCAAAATTTATTGGAATTATGGCAAATGCTAAAATAAAGAAGTGGAAACATACAACTGTAAAAGAACTAAAAAAGTTTCTTGGCTTAGTATTATGGATGGGACTTGTTCCTTTGGGTAAAATTCAATCATATTGGAATACAAACCCAGTATATAATAGCTTTGTAGCTTCAAAAACTATGCGCATAAATAAGTTTGAACTATTACTAAGATGTTTACAATTGCTGACAATTCTGTCAACAATGAAAATAACAGATTAGTAAAAATAGAACCACATTTCAATCTGCTCAAGTAGTCATTACAAAAGGTTTTGAACTACCGCCAGAGAGAGTGAGAAGATTGGTAGTGTAAGATTAGAACCTAAACGCTTGTTCCTTGGAGAGGAAGACTAGTTTTTCCGGCTAGATACATTCACAAACAAATGCTCGATAATATAATTGTAGTGAAAACTCTTCAAACATGGTAGGACACAAGAGCAGGCTACACACATATATAAGCGTATTAAGTTTTATTTACAGGCAAGTTCTGAGTGAGAACTGGGTCACAGAAAAAGATATTGCACAAAACATCTGCTTAGAAAGTTAATTAGTAGGAAAGTAGCCTTACGTCAAACAAGGGCCAAAGTACCGACTATATATTATGGAACTAATATATTGATAGATATACTTATATCATAAAGTACTTGCAGTATGAGTTCCTAGGAAAAAAAACCTCAGTGTAGTTGGAGCTGTATAGTAGCTCATGAGAGAAATCATTCCCAAAGAGATGTTATCGAAATGCCAATAAGACTAAAAAAAAGGGTGTAAGATGGTTTTCAAACCAAAGATACAAAATATTTTGTAATAATTTCAAATGTTGAAAATAGGAAAAAAGGAGTCAAACGATGATGTTGCGGTACGTAACAATGAAATTAAACAGAGAAGTAAGTGTGATAAACCCAAAATTTGTATAGATATTGCCATAATATACCATGTAGACAAAAATGTTCTAATTTCTGTCCTACAAAATTAGATGGAAGACATAGCCAAGTCAATTTCCTCAAGTTATAGGAAATTTAATTAAATTTGCTAAAGAGTACTACTCTACCATTAACCAATGGACTGTTGATATTTACCTCCCAAAAAATTTTGGACAGATTTCAATTCTCCATAACATTGCATTAAAATACTTGGGCAAATTTTTCCACCACAACTTATTATTATTCCCAGAAATAGAGCCCTCTCACCACTTCAGCTTGGCTTATAAATAAAGTCACACACAAGTAAAAATAGCACCAATGTCATCTGTACTGAAATATATAAACAAAGAGCAGCTAAAAGCAATAATAGTAAATATTTTCATTTAACATCTAAATTAGACTTTTCTAAAGCTTTTGATCCTAGCTTTTCCACTAAAATTGCTGAGATCAAAATATAGTTGTCATCTGTAAAATTATTTGAAGATTTCTTTCTCATGAGTACCTAACAATTATTATTACTTCAAAAGAATAATCATTGTATGATAAGGCATAAGATATATACTTCAAAATTAGGTTAACTAAATTTTTTTTGAATGTCAATTTCTACTTTTGAAATGATGGAGGAATAACTTAGAGGCACAATAAACACAACCAATGTCAACTCAAATTAATTAAAGTAGATTTAACATATAAATGTGTGACTATTTTAAAATAGATTTAAAAATTTTAGACTATATCCAACAATATAAGTGAAAGGTATATCTGTATCGTTATAACAGATGTTTTTTTTCATTTGTGCATGAAGCCTAATCTTTGCTCACTCAACACACACACACACAGAGCTAAGAAAAGATGTTGATATTATTTTTTTAAATTTCAATAATAGAGATTAAAATAATAAATATAAATATAAATAATAATAATAATAATAATAATATACATAATTAGGAAATAATAATAATAAAAATAGTTTAATAATGAAATAATAATAATTAAAAAATAAATAAATAAATAATAAATTAAAAAATCCAATTTTTGAAAGATATTTCAATTACGTACTTATAAAAACTTAATTTACAAACAATAAATATATAATAAAGAAAGAACATTTCTGTAGAAGAATAGTTATTGAATATCCTAAAATTGGTGAAGTGAATACAATCTCTTAATGGTAAAGTGTAATTTAGTGTTCATCAGTTAATTCTGTCTTTAACACCGGATGGATATGTATTTAGTGATAAAAGGGGAGTAATCATAAATACCTGACAATACTTATTAACTGATGATATATTTTACCAAAAAAAGATTGGATAAAATGTATAGATAGACAGTGCACGAATTATATGAAATATCCTGATATTTTTATTCAAAGTCTGCTAATACGAATACAGGTGCAATACGAAATAGCTTTACATATATAAATAGTCTGCATTTGAGTAAAGAATATAAGAAGTACATTTATGTCGGAATTACTATACGGTGATGTATATATGATATTAAATGAATAAATAAATGTTTTTTAATCAACTGTTTGTTTAATGAATAAAATGTACCTTAATGTAATATAAAATGAATTTGTTTATATGAAATAAGAAGGAAGGAAGCTTAAAGAGTAGTAAAGCATGACACTTTAAACTTTATATTTCAAAATATATTTCTGAAATTTTTATGATCATAATTCTTATAAGAATTATTCGTACATTCTCCTTTTTGTGACTGAAGAATAGGATTTTTTTATTTTGACTCAAATACTTTAATACTTTTTTCCATAATCTGGATTGATTGAAGAAAATCCAGTAATGTATAAATCTGCTGGATTCCAGAGTAAAGAAATGGCCCAATATGCAAAAGAGAAAGTACTTTCACTAGTATCGAAAATAAGTTAACACACAGCTTGATTTACAGCTTTATTTTGTTTTTATTTTTTAATACTAGATTAGATGGCATAAGCTAGTGCAATTTACAGTAGAAGCAAGTTAACCTATAGTACTTATTATAATCAAATATTACTTAGGTTGAGAAACGAGTAAAATTTAATTTTATAAAGAATATTATTGATTGAATGCTGAATGATTGAATATGATATTTGAGCATATTATAGAATGCTTAAGAACATGTCTCCATTTGACATGAAACCTCGACTCTAGGATTTAAAAAAGAAATTATATTACGAGTCTGAAATATTATGAATTATACCTTCTTCACATAATAGAAATCACACTGCCATATGAGGATTATATTGCATAAATATCAGCAAAAAAATATTAGTGTTAAAAAGAAAAATATAATTATATGTTGTTATGAAACACATAATAATGAAGGTAGATACACATACATTTAACATTTAGAAATAATAAAATAAAAACCGAGATGAGGATAAATCGAAAAAATACAACATACAAAATAGAAGGGTAGCTGATCATGAACAATCAATGATTTCATGCAGGTTTCAGTGTAGACAGTCTTAAGCAACATGAGGGAAACTAAAGATAAGCAAAGATTGAATAAAATACACGTGATCTCAAATTGAGATTTGTTGACTCTCAATAGAGTAGTGCGAGTGTGTCTAGGATTAATACTCAAAAAATAAACATAATACTTCCTGAAAATTATATGAAGCAAAGATTAATCAGAATGTCTGCTTGACAACTCAGGATGACTATAAAGGATAAAAAACAAAACAGTGAACCGTAGCACATGGTTAAATGTCATTATAGATCCGCATCAAACAGATTCAATCGAAAGCAATGACCAACCTAAGAGTAGATTGATTCCTGACACAAAAGAACAAATCGAAATAATAAAAAAAATATCTAACTAAGAAGCATGCATCTCCACAGACTACAAATGTTATAAAACTTCATTAATGCAAGGCAAGGAAATTATGTAATAAATGATAAGTTACACAAGTATATCTATAATCCTAATACGAACTTTGAGATGCAACATGATTAAAAAATCTAAAACATGTTTCAAGGATAATTCTTCCTGAAATAACGAATATTTATCTTCATCTTCCACACATATATAAAACTAATAAACATTATTTTAATAAAAGAACATTCATATATAAAATAATATCAAGAAGAATGTCAAAAGCAAGAGAAAAAAAATAAATAGTCATCAAAATTGATATATCAAGTACACTCCCTCCAACATATCTATTTCCTTTCTTAAATAAAATAGTTCAATAAATAAAAGATCTTGAGGAACATAAAAGAATTTAAATATCTTTTATTAAAAGTACAGAAGACAAAAACACAAAAACATACTTATTAATAAGATAGAACTAATACTTAGGGACGGAACCGATCCAATAGCACAACTATTCACAAAAATAAAAGTATGACTGGATCTCAGCAGGTTGACAACAATGAGCAAAAGTTCAAGTAGTTATGCAATTACGCTCATTAAAAAGATATCAGTTAGGAGAAAATAATGGGTCAATAATTGGTTTAAACGTATAATCTATTGAGTTTCTAAGAAATTACATAACTGTTAAGACATGATATTAGAATTATCACAGAACTAATTAAATTTACAAGCCGAGAATAATAACGTCTACCGTTATCTCAGTAAAACACATCATATTACATGTAATAGAATATATGTCTTAACACACTTGGCACATGAAAATAAACAACAACTCAGGCCTTAAAAAAGAAACATAAATACCAATGTTTTTTAAGTTGGTTTACATTATCGAAAAGGGAGTACTACCGGGAAAGGAGAAAATAGATGCGATAGTAAATATTGGAAAATCGGTCAACATTAAATAACTTATAGCGTAAATGACTATTAAGACACGATTGAGCATTTTACTAAATTGGATAGAACATAATGAACTAATTCTAGACCTGACAGAGGAGAGGATGTAAAGAACATTAGTTTTGACAAATATTGAATAAAAAATTTAAATAATAGGAAATTGGACGGAGTAATTATGATGAAGAAAATTAGTATAAATGAATCCACAATGATTCGGCAGTTAAAGAAATTTTACTTACGAGAAGCAGAAAAAGTAAAATTTATTGAGAAGAAAAGAAGTTAAAAATAAATGGAAATTTATGTGTTTGTGTGGAAAAATGTATTGTCCAACAGGTAAATAAAAAAATAAAAGTTTTGTAACATTGAAAACATCCATGATTTATGTAATCTGAATTACAGATACGCTATTAAGCAGTTATCTTTTAGAGGTATCACAAAATCTTTATATCCTGAAAATTATCATTACACGAGAAAATGGTAGCAAAGAAAAAGTAAACATTAGACTACTCATAGAATGAGTGAGAAGAAATAAACCATATGATGTTAATATATAAGAAGGTAACACTTATAGCAAACAAAAATATCTCCCTAAGGAATGTGTTAAAAAAAAAAAAAATGGAAAAAAAAAAAAGCATTCAATCACAATGACAAAAAGATAATAAGGCCAGATCATTAAACCTGTAACAAAATAACATGCTTTTAAGAAACTTTTTAGATTATGTTAAAATTGTTACCAGGTACAGAAGTAAATAATTAGTGCAGTATAAATATTTATAAGACGAGCAATCATCTAATACATATATTTTACAGAAAAGCTTAAATCATGATAGAGTCCATTAATTACAAAAGTTCTTGAAATACTTATCAGATAAAATTTTCTGCTAAAATAGACCATTTGAAAATTGAAAAAATAGTGATGCAATATGTCAACAGCTATTTACTGAAGAGGAAATTACTTTATACATTTAGGTAACCCAAAGATTATTGAACCAATAGTATCGTTTAGAGACTTTAATATAAACGCAAATAAGATTAAAATAAACTAATAAATAAATTAAACTTAAATAAATGATTATATACTGGAGATAAAATCTTGTAAAAGTAAGTCAGTAGTCAAAATGACTTGGAAATATATATATTATATATAATATATATATATAATGTGAGTAGATTATTATATATATTATAGAATATATAGAATATTATAAAGATATTATATATAAATATATAGAAATAGAAGAGAATATATATGATATATAGATATATAGATATATATAATATTAAGGATTATAGAAATATATATATATATATATATTAATAAGATAGATGTAAATGTAAAAATAATAGTATAATAGATAGATAGTAAGATATATAGATATAATATATAATGATATGATATGATATAGTATATGAGATGTAGATGTTATAAAGATGATAGATTATAGATAAGATATATATCAAAACTTTGACTTAACATCTCTGTAGTAGTACCAGCTCCCTGCATCATGCTGTTAAAAATAATAATAAGAGATATAGTAAGATAGTATGTCATAAAATATAGAAGATCATATATAGATATATGAATATATTAAGTAATATAAGATATAATAATATATATATATAATAATATATTATAATATATATAGATATATTATTAATAATATAGATAAGATAATATATATAGTTATGAATACAACAATAACAATGTAATATATAGATATATTATATTAATGAATATAAATATAGGGGTATGTAGGAGAGTGAAAAAAACTTGTCTCTTTATTTATTTTAAAAAAAAAAAAAAAAGGGATATTCTTGAAAGTGCTATTAAAATATTAATTTAGCCATATTCTCGATTATCCTCAAAAAGTTTTTATTAAAACAAGTTGAGGTTTAATAGAGATACATTAAACATATAGGATATTATAGTATAGAGACGTAATAGAATATACAGTATATAGTAATTGAGTAATAGTATATATAGAGTGATATATAAATAGAGAGAGAGAGATATATGTATAGAGAGAGATAGTAAATAGTATAGTATATATAGTATAATACAGTAGGAGCTATCGAGTAACAAAAAAAATTTGCTTACGCAGATACCTAGAGATACATGTCGGATAACATACAAAATTATACTTTAGCACAGAGAAGATATATAGATGAATACCGAGATATACACACAGCATACTTGGACTTACCTTCCCTTACATAGCAGATACCGAGAGATGATTAACGATTACAATTAGTATCTCCAGTGAAGAAGTACATGATATTCTTAATACTTATAATCTAAAGAGTTAGCCAATATAATATAAGTGAGAGATATAAAAAGTAGTAATGAATAATATAGATATATAGAAAAATGAGAAGATTATAGATAAAGGATATATGTTAAGAGTATCTTAATAGATTAGGTTATTAGTAAGAATAATGATTAAATCATTATGATAGAAGATAGAAGTAAATATTAGAGATATATAGTAAGCATATATATAGGATATAGTATATATATATATAGATATAAGAATATTATGATATATATATATAGTAATTACTATATATATATATAGAAATGATCATGATGACAATTTAAGAGAAAAAATGATGAGATGCTAAAAAGATTAGAAACCTGATTTTCCTTACATACACGGGAATTTCATTTTAAAAAATACCAAAACTGTTATAAAAACATGTATCATCAGAGAGCAATGGATATATTTGAACCTAGCCAAACTGATATGGTCTTATCTTACTAGGGCTAGTAATGATGGTATAGTGGGAGGAGGTGTAATGTACTTGAAAAAGAAACTGACAATAACACGAGATAATGAAGTCATAATATATTCTAGTGAAGATTTTTATTCGGCAGATAAACAAATTATTTGAGAAACTTTCGTATATTTCCAATCGTAAGAAATCTTGCGCTATGTTAGTTGTTGAGAGAAGAGTAGACAGCGGGATAACGCCATTAATTGAGAGGATTTACCTAACTACAAAAAAGATGACTGCAAAAATGAAAATGTATAATGCGAGCAGAGAATAACTACTTTCAGAAACATCGTACTAATTTCATGATCATGCTATTTTGCGGAGGTATTTTTCTTGAGAGCCATTAGAGAAAATCACCAAAGCTAATCTTCTTGGATCCTTTTCCGTCATTGCATGATTAGTTTTGAATTGTCACTGTTAATGAATTGATAGCACAACTTTAATCAATTGAGATCTTGGATCTGAACTAACAGAAAGGCTATATTGCTAAGCTTAGGTTTCATGGCATATCCAGATTGAGAAAACTTACTGAACCTATTTAGAAGAAAACTCTTTTGAAATGGAGTTACAGTAAGTGAGCTGAACAAATACTGAGGGGACTCAAGAGAAATTTATTAAGACGATTAATTGTATTTTTTATCAAACTAGCTAGGTAAGAGGTGAGATAGGATAGATAATGAACAAAGATCAATAGAATTACAGATCGAGTTCAAATATATAGAGTATAATATAAAATGATAATAGATATATTAATAGTAATAAAGTATATTAATAAACATATATATATCATAATAATAAGAGATACAGAACACAATTAATAATATATAGATTATAATATAGATAATATAGATATGTAATATATTATATATATATATATATATATAGATTTAGAGATAGAGATAAGGAGGATATAGAGATAATAAGAGATAGAGATATTATTATATGAATATAGATAAGTATATTAAGAGATACTAGAAGAGATATATATAATCATACAACCGTTCCGCGAAGGACAAGTGAGTGCATAGAACTTCCTAGTCAACGGTAGCGGCACAGAGCTACTCAAGGAGACAGTCCATCATACCGTTATATTCCTCCAGAGAGCTCCCTCCTTCTTTCAAGCTCCGAGAGAGGCGACAATCGACAGCATTCCATGTCTTCTCAGTGAGTCCGATATAAGAGTAGACAGAAAATGAGTCCTCCACCGAGCTTTTCCATCTTTTCCTAAGTCTTCCTCTTGGTACTTTTTAATGACCTACTGTAAGCTCACTCCCAAATCTCTTCTTGGCACACTCTCTCCTAGTGCAGCCTCTTTCAGTGTCCGCACCACCTACAGATCTGGACTGCATTCCATCTTATTTAAGTGATAGCTCATTCACTGAGATGAGCCAACCTCCTCCTCATTATATTCAGAAGTGTTATCTTTGTCTGACTCTTCTAGTAATTTCCCGCTGTCACTCCGAGTTCAATAAACGTTTACATCTCTGCCGACTTTCATGATCTACTATTACCTCTACTTTTATCTATTACGTACAGATTCGAATTGTGTTCTAGCCCCAAACAGAAGATATAGATAGATCTAGATTAGTAAGGATAATTTAAACATCTCGGAGTATCGAATATCACTACTTTGCCCCTCCATACTCATTTGGTTTATTCTGTCAGTATGGAAAATAATTACGCAGCAGTTCTTACAGCTTCCCATTCTGAAGCATATGATCCTACTTAGTGATGATAATCTCAATGCAATATCCTCCTCCTCTTCAAAAGTAACTCTATCACAGTATTTGCATTCTCCACAGCCTCGTTATAGATCGAGTCCCTTCTCGAACATCATTTAACGCTCAAGCTCTCCTCTTCCTTTCTCCCCTATTAACCACATGATCTCTAGTTTTCATGATTATTTCTGATACGTGTTCATAGTTGAGATCCGGATCGAGCTAAGCTTAATTATCAAAGAACAATCAGTCACCACCTCTTTCAGACCTATCTCCGTCTTCGCTATCCATAGACCCAGGAACTATCACAGTCCAAAATCTCCTTAATCTCATCTCTCACCTCTATTAATTATCGCAGGTCCAAAATTAATGCTAACAACAAATAGATGTGTAACAACAATCGCTTTCCATGTTGACTCCAGTTTCTAACCATCAAACCGTAGAGATAGATTAAAAAGAGAGAGAGCATGAGATAGAAAGATATATAAGATCATATAAAAATGAGTATATACATTTCCTTATTGCTACATATATCTGAACTTCTATACATTAATTATTCTAGAGATATAACACTATACAACTCTCTCCAGGAGCTACCTTCAATCTATTTTATTCCACTTCATATTACTCTCATTCTTAGACCTACTCCATAGGCACTCTTTTATTATTTCTTACGAATAATATCCCATCTTCCTCCATCTTACATTGCTCCTACGTTATTCCCTACCAACTTCTACCTCCATAGTTAGATCTACACTCCCCCCCTCATTATATAATATATATATATATAAATATTATATATTAATATATATATATATAATAATTATATATATATATATATATTATACAATATATTATATAATAATATACATAATATATAATATATATAATATTATATAATATAATTTAAATATATATATATAATATATATAATATACTATATATATATAATATATATTAATATATATATATATATATATAAATATTATATATATAAATATATATATATATAAAATAATATAATTATATATATAAAATATATATACTATATACTATTATAATGTTGTTCCGGACCCAACACCACACTATGCTTGATGGAGGGTTTCACAAATCACCTTGATCTACAGAAACCACGTCACTGGTCAAAACAGGGGTTCGCGTATTCACGAAGTTCCAAGGAAAAATTAGACAACGTTTTTCATTAATAAATGTACCACAACCAAATCAATTGAAATGTATGCACGTGATATGCCAAATACCCAATTATCCGAGCAGATTATCTATCTGACCCTCAATAATTAATATAACCCCCCAATATTCGTTCAGATATAGGTACAGCCAAGTCAGATGCATTCAATCCACTGCGGAAGAGTAGGTGTCTACACAAACGAAGACGGAGAAGGCAACAGCACACGGTAATTACCGGACACAAGCGGCAATGTGTCGCGACAAGACACCAATGAAGAATACAAGAGGAGGAACGATGGCACGTAACTATCAGGTGCTTAGATCCCCTGCAGACCAACGCAGCACGCAACGAAAACCGGATCCAAGTACCGGGGTTCAACACCTCAGCCGAGACGAGTAGTCGGTAGGGAGGGGGCGACAAAAAGACCGCAACCGCGGCAGACTAAGACGACGTTGAAGGCGACAAACAACCCAGCAACGCCCTCGGAAGGACGGAGGTACAAAGGCACCCCAACCGCGGCGAGAGCGGTAGGACGTGCAACGGGCACCCCCTGCAAGCGCGAGAGTGAAGCACGCGGCACCCTCAAACCACTTCGAGGCCACAAAAACATCCAACGAGTTGCGTGCAGCAAAACACCACGAGGCCAAACCCGAAGGCAAGCGACGGGAACACACCATGACCAGCCTCCCGTCCTTACAGCTCTACTTTCTCCCGCGCCGCATCACCCTGGCGGACTGCTCTCGTCGACGCATTGACCACACGGTGTCCTACATCAGAGTATTTCCGGTTCATGCTCACGTGGTGGCGATCACTGTGTCGATCTCAAAAATCAAAACTCACCCTCTCGCATGTTTCCGTTGAAATATTGGACACTTTCCCTACCTTCGGTGTAATACTACATATAATGATAGAATTATTTGAAATGGCAATGATTCTAAAAAAAATTACCTCTTCCTTTTTCCACTGCACAAATCCAATATCCAGATCCGCCTACTACATGACTACTCATGCCTGTTCTATTTACTAGATATCTTTTCACTCTCTCTGCATGTTATATCAAGTAATCATATACATTAAAACATATTCTATCAATTGACCCCTCTCAGCTAATCGCTTAGATATTATTCCTAATTTCTTTTAATCACCTTCCATCACAATCACTCCCATTTCCCTCCTTATAATTGCCTCTTCTTGCAGCTATCCATCTACACGATCACCCATCAATTGGTCTTTTCTTTCGCATTCCTAAAATAACACAACCCATCTTATAAACAAAGAGTATCATCCGACTTCTGATGCGCCTAATTTACCTTTTCTTGTATCACCCAATGAAGAGTCGCTACTCTTAGTAGATTCCTTTCTAAAGATATATCAATGTATAAGAATTAAGAAGTATAGATTACTATTATAAAAGATAAGTATTACATAATAACAGTATATGAAGACCACTATATTAGTCATGTCACGACTCGCTTCATGACTCCACTGTTAATCACATTTCTGTATTATTCACTTATATATGCCTGCACTTATCTGTATCACCTCCTCTAGAACCGCATCCTTATCAAATAATATATAATCCCGAATATATATTTACTCCGGTGACATGATCACCTTTACCCAAATTATACCTGAGACATTATAGCTCTAGAGCATAAGCAGACATAATCGCAATATAGCTCGAGCCCTAAAACCTAGTGCTCAGTCTTCGAACCTCGAATTATGCTCTGTAGATATAGTGAATCTCCCCATTATATACCTACGTTGCGATCACTAAGTCGATAGAGTCGTCGCGCCTGCAATGACCGCAAAGAACAAATACACTCATGATCTTTCATTCCCTTCTTAAACAGAAATTAATCAACAAGCTCCTCTCCGTCTCCAAAATATTTCTTTACTTTAACAAACGGATACGGGTCACTTATAGTCGAATCGTGCTCCAAACACGTTCTCTCACCTGCCGCATTAATTCTGCAATACCCCACAATCTTGAGTTCGAGCAAATGGTGTATTATAATACATATAAAACTACAGTAAACCTCATAAGATAACTCGTAGGCACTTAGAATACTATAAATGATGGGTAATCACATATATACTTAGTACGTAAATTTAAACAAATATTATAACGACTATCATAATATACAAACAGACGCTACCTAAAGTAGGGCACGGCTAATACGTAAATCAGCAATAATATACTACTTAACCTATATATAGTAGAGGATAGAAAAAGCTATCTATTAATTTGTAGAAATGTTGTGTTCGACCCATTAACTAGTGTAGTCTGAGGAGCCAAAGTAACAGAAGCAAAACTATACGTTGAATGCTCTCAGCTGCATGTAAATGGGAAGGATCAGAGTTTTTCCGCAAGCTACATCCTAATAGAGAAAATGCACTAAAGCGGGACTGCATACCGATACTCGATTTATCATTTAGGAATTGTGTAAGCGCCACGTACACAAACGCAAGATACCATACTGGGTAAAATGAATGCAGTCGTACAGTGAATACGAAGTATGCACGACTGCTCGGATACATGGTTATCTAGATATTCGTGCCCGAATCGAGCTGTGAACCGACAGGTTTATATAATAATTAGTTAACATATGTAAATCTACCGTACTAAGGGATTAATACAAAAAATGCAACTACTACAGTGAAACTTCACTCTGAAAATCCGCATTAATATAATTTATCCACTATTATAAAACGGGCTTGTCCGGTAATGGCACAATACAGACGAAAGAACAAATAATGGGTTGTGTATAGTATTATTAATATCAAGTTTAGACTAATATGAAATAACTTATGGCAATGGCACAATGCTACAAAAACATACTAGGTAGTGACCGCGTCACGATTCAAACATTACTCACGTGGACTCCTACTCTCTCTCTCCCAAAAGCGAGCATGCTGGGGGTGCAAAGCAAACGCTATAGTAAGATAATATAAATGAATATAATACTATTTAGAATATAGGGAAATAATATAGACCTTTGAAATTAAAATAGTGATGCAATATGTCAACAGCCTATTTACTAAAGAAATACTTTTACTTTAGTAACCCAAAGATTGTATTACCTAATAGTAATTAGACTAATTAAAATATTGTCTACAATTTAAAATAAATTATTAATTAAAATAAAGTATGTGAACTTAATTAAAACTGTATAAGTAAGTCACATCCAGATTTCCTGGGAGTTGTTATAGAGATAGATATAGATATAATAGTATATTATTAAGTATATCATAAATATAAAGATAGAATTCCCACACATATTTATAAGTAGATCTTTACATATATATCGCAAACATATTCAGTAAATAGGATAATATATTATAATAGATAATATAATATAAGTATGTATATATATAGTGAAATATGATTATTAGTAAGTATGGATCTGAAATCCTAAAGATCTTGCTATGTATACTTGGTTGATTTAACAGTAATGATATTTATAAGATATATATAATGATACATATATATAGTTATATATAATAGATTAAGATATGAAATTATAGTGAATTATTATATATAATATATATATATAATATATATATATAAAGAGATAATATAAAATATATATAATATATTATATATATATATATTATTACTGAGTGATATATTAATAGAGTATAATATTGAGTAGGGGGACAACCACAACCGAGAATTTGGAAAGAATAAAGTAAGGAAAGACTGTAAAAGAATAGTAGTAAAGTACAAAAATAAATATATAAAAAAAACAGAAATCTATATATAGTATAGAAAATAAAAGGTCTTTTGGAAAAAAGAATATAAGAGTAGACTATATAAGTGGTAAGACTCAAATGAGTGTATTAGGCAGCTAGTGAGATAAAGTGTAAGAAATCGGGGCAGTAACCTAGTCGGAGTACTAATGAAGGTGGCCCTATGAAAGAATATAGAGAAGGGAGGTGCAATGTTAATATAAAGAATTATATTGAATAGAACTGTGCAATATAGGAACTGTAAACATATGAAATAAAAAGGTGGATGCCTTGTTAACTCAATCCTAGAACAATAATTGGCTGGCCAATAAACTAAGCCAGTGTTGGTTTAAGGTGCTCATGTTACAGAAGCAAAGTAGGTGCCAATAAAGACTGAAGGTGGAAAAATATACATAAATTTAAGAATTCATGTAGGAAAGTATATAAATATAAAGAATTATTTAATTAAAATTATAATCAAAAGGGTCACAGGAAGATATCAACACCCTTGAGGAAAGAAATCCGTAATTTATTTTTCCGATTTTAAAATAAAAATAAAAATTAATACAATTTACACACATACATAATTTCTAAAGTGAAGTTTACACTGGTAAACGTGAAGACCGGGTAAGCGACCAAACAATGGCTCAAAGTTTGGTAAAGACCAAAGATGTGAACGTTG
>JABUQX010119643.1:12500-24876 GCA_015478945.1 Trachelipus rathkii | reverse complement strand
TGACGTGTTATGTGAAGACTGTTTTTGATGTGCAAGAAGGAAAATAGGTATTTTGGGGAGAGGTTATTAGTAAGGAGGAGGTAATGGGTTAAGGGAGAAAGTTGAAGAAATGGTAAATCAGAAGATATATATGAAAAATTATAGATGAGAATTAAAGAAATCTGAAACTTTTGATTGATTGGAGGATTTGGAACGTGTGTAATAAAACGTTTAATGGAGGGATATAGTTCCAGATTGGAGAGCAGGCGTCATATACCCTATACTAAGTAAGGAGAAAAGAACTGTTAGAATTATAGGAAAGTTTATGATGTTGATAGGAGTATTATGCTGTATTTTGTCGAAAGAGTGCGCGTCGAATACTGAAGGACTAGCTAGTGAAGAACAAGGTGCGTTAGGATGCTAGGGAATGATGGACAAATCTTCACTTTGGAACAATGATTGAGAAAATGAGGGAAAGAAGAATAAATTATATTTAGTTTTATGGATTTAAAAGCGTATATAGAGTAATAGGGAGCTTTATGGATAGAGAATATGGTGTTGGATGGGTAGGATTCTGAATGGATATAAAGTATGTATGCGATAGTGAAGCAGTGTAAGAAATAAATATGGTGCAATGTTGATGGTTAGATTAATAGTGAGTGAGATAGGTGTGTTATGTCTCCCTTGTTATTCAATTTGATATGGATGGGGTTAGAAGAATTCGAGGGTAAGAGTAAGGTGATGGTGTTGAATGAGGAGAATGAGATGTGGAGGTGCCTACCTATTATATCGGATATTTGTTTGTTGCGAATATGAAGGATGTTTAGAAGATTAGCGTAGAAGAGATTGCGGTATGTATAAGAGGGGTTTGAAGAAACGTAGATAGAGTAAGGTTAGGTTAGTAGACGTCATATTGTGAAGTTATGTTATATGTGAGCAGGAGCAAGTGTCTGGTTTAAATATTAGGATATGTAGTTGAAGAGAAGGGAACGTGGCGACATTAGTAGGAAATTGTGAGGCAGGAAGTTGCGGTCAATTAACGTGTGAATGTAAATGGGATAGTTTGAGGCGTAGTTTACATAGGTATGTTGTTACCTGTGTTATTCTATGGTTTAGTGAGACTATTCTGATAATATGTCTAAGTTCAAGTATTCAGTGATGACAATTTAGGAGATGCTAGTGTTGAAAAAATTAATAAAAGAGAATAATATTTAAATAGAGTGTGATGTGAATGAAAGGGTAAATGAGAGAATATGAAGTATTGTTGAAATGGTTTGGACTTGAAGGATGGAATGAATAGCTCGGTGCTTAAGGGGCATGTATATGGAGAGTGTGTTGGAACGACCGGTGGGAGACGAAGAGAAGTGATGGTCGTGAACGAATGCTGAAGAGAGAAATGAGTTTGCAAGGCGGAATAAAGTCATATAGAGATAATGGCGGGTTGTATGGGCCTGGTAGGCCACTGGCCAGAGAACCCTGTACATGACGATTTTACATTGAGAGGTCCGTCGCGGGCCATGAGTTTTAGGGTGTATTTACTGTCTGTGACGAGCTCATAATATAATGGTCCAAGGGGCGAAGTGGGCTTTCTTTCGACATTTGTATTACTTCTACTGCATTTTTATTTCAGCTTGTAACGCTCCTTACTTCCAATTTGGGAAAATAAGGTAGGTGAGAAAAAAAGAAATAAAGATATTATAATATTATATTATATATATATATATATATATAATGTATATAATATTATATATATATATATATATATATATATATATATATATATTATGATATAATTATATATATATAATATATATATATTAATTATATATTATCCAATGTTTATTGTTCAATTAATTGGCAAAATAATCGGCAAAAATTGACCGATGACGAGGAGAAAAATAGCAATTATGCTGATGACGATTTATCATCCATCCTAATTAATTACTGTCACTTTTATAAAATAGTTTCAATTTCAAGAATATTCTTATGTGAGATGTAACTAAAAAAAAAAAAAAACCCTTAGAAAGAAATAAATTAAGTTAGTAAACTTAAGCATAATCAGAGTATATCTTCAGGAAGCTTGTTGTATTTCAGGGATATGCAAATTATGTAGCATTTCATATTTCGACTTTTATTTGGTTGACAAATTGAAATATTTAATTATATATATATATAATATATATATTATATATATAATTATAATTATATATTATATATTATATATATATATATATCTATATTTTAGTATATTTTATTTAAATATTCTTCTTCATCTTCGTTTTAGTCATATGATTTCGGAGTAAGGTGCGTAGCAAGCATTGGAAAAGAAAAGCAGTAAAGCAATATGACAAGTCGAAAAGAAAGCACAGCT
The DNA here is from genome assembly GCA_015478945.1 of Trachelipus rathkii. NCBI lineage: Eukaryota > Metazoa > Arthropoda > Malacostraca > Isopoda > Trachelipodidae > Trachelipus > Trachelipus rathkii. The sequence continues at coordinate 22,526 of JABUQX010119643.1, read as the reverse complement.
TACCGCCCCCTCTGTACATTAATTAGTAAGAACTGTCGCAGTCGAAAATCACACCTGACTTCACGAACCGCAACCGACCCTCACTTATGTTAATCGTCAGTGTAAGGGTTATAATATATATAATATAATATATATATAATACTATATATATATTATATATAGATATAAAATTATCTATATTATAATATATATATATATATATTATATATATATTACTTCATCTTTTTTATTCCAAGAGTGGGAAGTTAAGCGTGCTGACAAGCATTGGAAAGAAAGCAGTAGAAGAATATACAAAGTCAAAAGAAAGCACAGCCTTACGCCCCCTTTATATATTAGTGAAAATCGTCGCAGTCAGAAAATCCACCTAGAGTTACGAACATGCGACCGCCCTCACATATGTATGTCAGTTAAGTCTCCCTTGCAGGTGGCAGCAACCATACCCCTCGCAAACCCCGCGATTCATCCTTAAGCACCTTATTCTCGCTTTGCCAACTGCATTTCCTCTTCAAAATTGTTTACTATCAATCACTTTTCCTTCGGTCTCCAAGCGTCGTTCCAACACTTGCCCTTATACATCGCTAACCAACACATCTTTCCTTCACATGACCACATCTCAACATACTTATTATTCTTCGTTTATCCTTTCTTACCACACAAACTCTCTTAATAAGTTATTCCTCATTTTCAATTCTTCACACTAGCATCCCTAGATTTCATCGAAACATTGAAACATTAATCTATTACGTTTTTATCCAGACCAAGTCTAAACTACTTATACAATACCAGTAACACAACCCTAAGTAGACCTAGCGCATTCAAGACTTGATCCCTTTACATCCACAATGATTTAATTGCACCACCACCTTCCTGCCATTCAATTTTCCTATACACACTGCATCATCCGGTTTCTATTCTCAACAAATAGACCCTAAAATATTTTAAACTCAACACTTTTCCAGCTGCTACCATCTAAAATAACTTCACACTGAGATGTCCTCACTTCACAACCATAACCTCTCTTTTCTATGTTTACTTTCAAACCCTCCTTTTAAACACATCTGCCAAATCTCTTACCAATCCTCTCAAACTCTCTTCGATTCGCAACCAAACAAATCATCCGCATATTAAGAGGGCACTCCACTCATCTCCTATCTCCTTTTAACACCTATTCTACCACCCACCTCTATTCTTTCATACCCCATCACATAAAATGAAACCAGGAGACTAACACCAACCCTGCCTCACCCGATTAATACTAAACAATCACTTTTGACACCAATTTATTTCTTACACACGACGACTCACTATCTCAAAATAATTGTGATTTCGTTAGTCGCCACACACTTCATTGCGGCGTTCGGGCAGCATGTAACCTTCATTGATTACTCCTAAGCCTCGAGAAACGGCACTTCTGTGACACGCTCACTCTCTCAAACATCTATTATATCCCTTATGAAGGTGGTTATTCAACATCAGAATTTACCTCAAATTGGTACCCCAGAAGACATGAACACCAGCCGAACATCAATAATTAATTTCTTCTGCTGGGCGCACTCTGTTCGTCATCTGTGCCGCCTTTGTACCTACTCAAGTTCTGCAGGTGCGGAAACTGCAAAGAGATTCAGATGTCGAGCTTCTCAGTGACATTTAAGTGCGCACACCTTAGCTCTCACTGACAGCGACCCACATCATTTTCAGGACGGAGAGGGAGGTGCGCGGCTATTGTCATGGGAGGATCCTGTGTCTGGCAGGAGGTGCTAGCCTCATGAGACTCCTAACAGCCATCCGGAGAAACGCCACTTTATCGTGACAACGCACTCTCGCTTCAAACTCATATTCTTCAATTGAAGGTGGTTTGAGACTTCACCTTAGCCTACAACCAACCATATATCACTAACACTCGCCATAGAGCTTATTAATCCTATCGTTGCCTGTTGCAAATCCATAAAAAACTATACAATTTATTATTCTCCCTCATTTTCTCAATCATTATATTCAACGTAAAAATTTGATCAAACATCAATCTACATCCTAAACGCACTTGTTCTTCACCATCAGTCCTTCAGTCACCAACGCACTCGTACGTTTCAAATATTCTCTACCTTCCAATATAACCTCCATACCAAGCCCTATTCAACATTCAGTCTCCCCATATCTCCTTTACCACAAGGGTATATATAACCCTCCCCAATAATCCCTGGAACTATACCTCAATAAACACTTTATTACACAATTCAATCAATCAATCAACCATCTCGCTTCCGTTCTTGATCATTTAACCAGTATTCCATCTATACTGCAGATTTACCATTTACAACTCCTACGTCTACCATACCTCCTCTTCTAATACCTCATCCCAAAACCTATCTTCGGGCACCATCAAACAAACACACATTCACTAACAACTCTTCATTTCTGTTAATATTATGAAATATGAACAATTTCTTTCGTATAATTATATATATAGTATATATATTATATTAAATTATAATAGTATATATATAATATATATATATATATAATATAATATATATAAGTATATATATATATAATATATTTGGCTGAAATAATATATATATATAAAAAATGTTTCCAAAACAAAGTTAATATATTTGAAGCTATGGTTATAATACTTTGGTAAGGTTGCAGTTCCATTGAATTTGCCATTTCATGAGAATGGATTAAAATCTGTGCGTGAAGATGTAGATTGTTAAATAATTTCGTAGCTTGACAAGAACATTGAACATGTCTCTTATTCGATGTAATAGAAAGATATTAGGGAACCTTTATAGAGATAAGTAATAAAACTACATTTTATTAATATAAGAGAAGCTGTAAAAGCTTCTAGTTTGGTATTCTGTGAAATTACACAAAGTGATTTGCAGCAACCTTGCAAATATTATTGAGAATTTTCTAAGCAAAGAAAATACATAATTGTGGGAAATAGGTATTCTTAACTATTTGAGGGAATGTGGGTCTAGGTCAGTGTGTTAAGCCAGTTTTTTTCATATGAAATAAATGATATTTTGGTAGATAAACCTCCAGGAAGTCAAACTCCATTTGCGATGATGTGGGCTATTTTTTTATTGGGTATGACATGAAAAGCAAGAAATATCTTGTGCAGTAATACAGCAAATCTGAATAATATAAAATGTAGGAAAGGGGGAGTAACTTTTTCAGCAGCAAAATCTGTAGCAATGACTTTTTCACATAAGAAGGTCGATGGAAATTTATATAAATTCTCAAATAAATTAAATTGTTTAAAAAATACATATAAATTTTTTTTTACCCGGAGATAAAATTAACATGGAAACTCATCATTATTGAATAAAAGAAAGATAGTGAAGGTAATACTTCTTTAAATATCTGGGTTAAAAAGAGTGGCTTGTGATAGAAGCTTTGCTTTACCTATACAAAAATTAATAACTAAATTGAATGTTGCTTTATTTATTAACACTTTCACAGGAATTACTCAAATTACTAATAGATTCCAATATCAATCAGCAGATAGCTAAGTGCTTAAAAGAGTAACTTTTGTAACTATTCGGAGGGCTGAAGCGAATAATTGGGGCATTTACGAAAGTTTTAACATTTTTAATTGGTTCTTTGAATATAAGCAGAAGCAGAGAGACTATCAAATTTACCATTCTTTAACTTTCGACCCATGACCTTTTTAATGGCGAGGTCAATTTTGGTCAAACTGGTTGACTTAAAACTTTGAGAAGGTCATAACTTGACAGATTTTACAATCGAACGATTTTGTACCAAAATGTCAGGAGAAGTCTTTCAAAATGACGTTTAGTAGAATGGCATTCCTGTACAATTTGTATGAGACCTTTTTGAATTGACTTTGAATGGCCAAGTGCCAACTTCAATTCCACCAAAAAAATTCATAAAGGATAGGATACAGATTTCATAAACTCAAAAAAAAAATGAAAATTGGTATTCGTCCATTGGTTTTAACATCATTTTGGTACCACCAGGTAAGTGATATTTTCAGTCATGTCACTCTACTGGGCTGTTTATGACATAAGACTTTGTCTGTAATAGTGATTTTGAGGATGTTTTGATTTATCTTGACACAGTCATCATATTTCAGATTTCCAAAACATACTATCCCTTCTAGGCTGCCTGCTTTTCAGTCTTACATTTCTAAAGATGTTATTAATACAAATCTTTGGGGTCAAAAAAGACTATCATGACAAAAAAATTAAAAAAAAATTTATATACAAATATTTGAGGATTAATTTTGACAAAATTGAAAAAAACTTCATTTAAACAAAACATTGACAATTTAATACATGTATTGGTTACTCATTTGAAAGCATCATATTGTTTGTTTGAATAGACTCCTCGCTAATCGTTTTATTTTCGTTTGTAGTTTTTTGTTCTACTGCACACCAAAATGTCAGAATGCTATAAACAAGAATCTTCCATTCAGAGAAGTAAAAACTTGGAGCGAGTCCATGTAGCGTGAAGAAATTTCACTTCACTTCTTGGATTCTGGAAAAGCTTTCAGAATCAAGAACACAATGTTCATCGTTAATCACAGTGAAATAGCTGCAAGTTTTCTTGAACACTGGACATTTTTATTACGGTTTAATCTAAAGTATACAGAGACTAATGCGAACTTGAGAGCTCCTTTGATATTGGAATGAATGAGTATTTGTGTGCTGGAATAGTTATTGGTCTGAAGGTATGTTTTCCAAAAGTTTCTTCCTCTGTCATATTCTTGACGTTACAATCCAAAAAATATAATTCCCAGAGTTTAGCGACAAACATAAATCTCTTGTGAATAAACACACTGTTTAATATCTTCTCAGCTCTTTAAGTGGCCTCCGTTTGATGGTGCACCACGCCGTCTGACGCCTTTCCCAATGGCATAGTGCAAAGAATGCCCTTTGCTTCTAGCCATAATTCCTCTTCTATGCCAGCGAAAGATTCTGATAAAGATTTACAGTTATACTGTTGCGCAATTCATCGAAAGTAGTAAATTTTCTTTATGTTTTTAATACTGTATTTCAGTGACTCACAGCATTTGCTAAATAGAATGCACCGACAATTTTATATGTTACCTCTAAATATAGGTGTATAGTTATACAGAGTTTTCCAATCTTTCATGTAATAAAAACCAAGATGTATGTCACCTGGACGCCAATTCATTGATACCTGGCTGCACTTGTATATCAAATGAAAAATTTCCTGAAAATCCAATCATACCAATTCACATCTGCATATTGTTTTTCATAGTCCAAACTGTCTGTTTGTGATTTTGCACAATTCATGTACGCACCAAAGTTCAAAACGATCACAAAATTATCCATTTAAATCATAATCAAAGATGTTACCAGTTCAGATCTATCAGTTGACGTCCACTATTTATTCAATAAGTCATATTCTCTTCATAAAATTCAAATTAGTTTTGCTTTAAGTTATCACAGCGTGGACATACTCGCAGATTTGTAGCATGCTGATGAGCTGGTTAATACGACAGAGGAATAATATCGTCAGAGGATAGATCATGATTATCAGACATCTATGGATCCAACATCATCAATTTTACTTTTATGTATTGTAATACACATATTGAGTGAAGTTCCATGCCTTCTGCAAAATGGAAGGGGAATGTTTGAGGGGGATAGGAGATAGCGGTAGGGAAGAGGGAGAGGGGGAAGGTAGAGATTCTCTGTGTGATTGCAAGAAGGTGGCGATTGTACTCTTGATAATAGATGTGTCAGAATGTGGTAGGGAGGAGTTGAAATTCTGTTGATGAATATTAGAGAGGAGTTTATTAGGATGTACCAAGATCGCCTTTGGTTAGAGTAGAATTGAACATTATCAGCTCTGAAGTTTAGTGATTTTTATATTATCCCTATCATGAACAATGAAGTTTTGGAGTTTTTAAGATTGAAGAGAATTAATTGAAATTTACAAACTGTTTCACTGAAAACGAGCCGGTCCATTTCGAGAACAATTTTGGAGACTGCCCGGGTTTCTTTACGTTCTAGTAAAAAACATAATCATCACTCAATAGTGCTGAGTTGCATTCTTATGTTGCCTATTTAATTTGTGAAAACTCAATTGTTCAAGTGTTCGCGAGCTTGGTCTTGAATGAGATTTGCTCTTCTGCAGATCCTTGATATTGTGAAATAGGTTTTTGTGGTCGAACCTTTAGTAAAAGGAGACCTATATAATTGGAATCACATGAAGACGTTTGTGTAATTATACAACAAAAAATGAGGAGTACAACCTATATAATAAGAAAGTGGAATGTATAGCAATGAGTAAGTATTAATGCCCCAGTCTTTGATGGAGTTTAGTAAATTGACTGTGAGGGCGTTTGCTTCCGGTCGGCGAACGACTATGTTCACTGCTTTTAAATCTCTTTGAAAAAGTGAGATGTTAGTTCAGGGGCTCTGTCACTGACTACTACTTCCGGCGTACTATGTCTGCATATGATCCTTTCCAGAAGCGCTTGAGCAATGTCTTTCGTGATGTGTTGAAGAAGAGGGACAAGCTCCACATATCTTGTGAGGCTGTCCTTCATCACCAGGATATATTTTGCTTTAGTCTCCCTGCAGGTTGGTAGAGGTCCCAACACATTCAGATGAATCTTACAAAATGGTTCGAATGGAAGGGGGTAGGTTCTAATTTCGGCATTTTTCGGCTTGTTTCCCTTTACTTTTTGACAAGAGGTGCAGGTGTTGCAATGTTCTTTCACAAGTGTATATAATTTTGGAAATATATAAATTTTTCTCTGATATCTATAGACGTTCAGCTCAACGCCACAAGTGTCCGTTGGAAGAGAATCATGGATTAAATTCAATGATGGAATATCATTGAATATTGGGACCTATCAAAGAGTACCCTTGTTGATAATGCAGATATCATCAATGAGTACGTAGGAAAAGTGATCAGCGAAGGTCTTGATTGTAAGAGGTTATTATGAGAGTCACGGGCTTCGCAAATCAAAAGATCTTCACTAATTGCACGCCTTTTGTTTTTTTTCTTTTTTTTTTTTGAAAAAAATTTTTCTTCTTTTTGTTGACGTAAGAAGCGTGTGTTTGCAGGAAGACAGACTGGCGAAAAACGATGGGAGTGGATGCCGGATTGCTGCTCAAATAATCTGGAACAACGTTTAATTTCCTTTATATATAATGGTCAGATTGAAATGTTGATAAACAAGTTCATCTCTCAAGAAGTCGGAGATAGTCTATGTCTGATGAGAGGATCAGAGTTGCAAATCTGTGATATTGTACTTCATACCGAAATGTATTTCTTATTTGCGGATGCAAAACATTGCCAGATTCCAGCTTAAAGTATGGTAGTTGATTCTGCTTAGAAAGCATCAGAGAGAACGATAAAGGTTTTATAGGTTAACAATAATTAATCCTTTTACCAAAAGCTTCTTGTTGTTCGGGGCCCCATAGGAACGGAATATCTTTAGTATTCATAGTTAATAGGAGCTTGATAGTTTGAGTAATTGCCAAATAACGTGAAAAATAAATTAGAAAAACCAGAACTCCGCGTTCCGAACGTATTGCAGGAGGCTTGAAGCTGTAAGAGTTTTTGAGGTTTATAGGATCTGGAACCCATCTTGGAGATTTTGAACCTAGAAGAGTAGGAGTGCTAAAAAAATTTAATTTTGACAGCTTCAATTTTTCAATTTGTTTTTAAAGATCGAGACAAGCTCGTTTTTTTTCCCCCCAAAAAAAAGGGAATGATTTTTTTTTTTCCAAGGAAAAATTTATACATAAAACATTTAAAAATTAAAATATGTAGACAGCAAAAATTAAAAAAATATAATCGAATTGGTCAAAGATATAGAAAGATGGGCATATAAACAAATTATTTAATTTTAAGATTAGTACAAAGCACAGTATCTGATTGGGGAATCATTGAAACCATAAATACACCCAAAACTTAGAAAGTACCCTCTGGTGAACACAAAACTGATTGGAGCTATATTAAACTGCATCTTAGTACCATATACACAGATTTTAGCAGAGGTAAGCAATTTAAAGATTTCAGCCTGTTTAACAAAATTGCAATACAAAAATTTAAAGGTATACATATTCATGAGAGGTAGCTAAAAAAAATTTATTCCCAAGAGAAACAAAAGAGTCAGCATAGCAATTTCATTAGATTATATGATTTTTAATTTCTATGCAAGGCATGGTGATGAGCAAATATATAAATTGGGAGATGACCATTTTATATGTGGTTTGCGACCAAGATGCAATGTCAAAACTTTGAGGATAAAGTTATTTAGAAGGGATGCATAAATTGTCATATTTCAAAATTTTTAGGCAAAGCAAGATGTTACCGACTAGCTTTAAAATAGTAACAACACTATTAATTATCGAAAAATTTACAAGAAAAATTTTTCAAGAAAGCTATTGCCAAAGGTAATAATTTAATTCTTTAAAAAATTGAATGTGAGCCTCTTGTTAAATTCAATAAAAATTACAGTTTAACTTTTTCAAGAAATTGCACTAACTCTTAGAAACACATCTAACCTCCTTAAAAGTTGTAAAAAAAAATAAATTTAAAAATGCTTAAAGAAAATATTTAAATTTCTATGATTTTCATATATGCTTGGTATTCTTTAACTATTTTCAATTTTTTTTTTTATATTCCCATTACAATAATTGTTATAAGATTGTAATTTAATTTCCTAATTGTCATAAAAAAAAGAAAGAAATATGTAGCCAGAATAAGTTAAAGCCTTGCTTTAATTAAAAACTATATGCAATAAGTTCAAATTTAATTTTTAATATGATGAATAGTCATATTGAAATTTTGTTTATAATATATAAATACTAAATAAAGATTTCCTCTCTCAGCAAGAGGTTCATATGAGTTTTATCGTGAGAAAGCTTATTATCTCGACCTTAAAATAAAGGAATATAGTTTAAACTAAAATAAAATGCTGAAAAAAAAAATATACCACTTTTGAAATGAATCTAATCTCTATTATTTTTCTTTTATAGTTAAAACTATGAAATATAAATGTTGCCAAATTGCTACCTTTGCTGAAACGACGTGAAGGTGCTGGAGTAACTAGCCATTGCAATTCAACGTTTATCTTTTATAAAACTTTTTAAGAGTCGGTAAGCAGTATTCAGAAAGTAAGATCCCTTTGACAAATAAACAAAATTCCACTCAATAGATTGTCTCAGTAGCTCATCGGACAGCCAATCTTTTACCTTTCTCGAATTATAAATTATGGCTTCGAAAACATGGTTATTTTAAATACCTCAAAACTTCTGTTCATCCCTCTTACTACTTCACATAATCTTCCACCACACAACTACAACATCCTCTACGAAAACACAAAACTCAAACATTCTCATTGTGTTTTTTCCTCTCGTGATCTTATTTGGAAGGATTACATTACTTATCTTTCTTAACAAGCTTCTTAGAGGTTCGATGTTCTGAGGAGCCATCGGAATTTCTTCACCTCACTCCAGTTGCTTGTTCCTTATAGGGGTATTGTCTGACCCTATTTGGAGTGGGCCTCACATCTCCAAAGATGGAGTAAGGGCTCTCTCTCTCTCTCTCTCTACTCTCTTCATTTCGACTACTTCTCTCTCTCTCTCTCTCTCTCTCTCTCTCTCTCTCTCTCTCTCTCTCTTCTCTCTAACTCTCTCCAGTCTCTTTCTTTCTGTCAATTTGTTGCGTCACTTTCTTTACCATATCGCTATTTTAAAGTCAAAAGTTTTTCTGACCCCCGAGTCGCATTCCTCCCATAAGAGGAGGGTTCAGCTATGCGTCTTATTACAAATCTCTTCCTTTTTTCTTCAATTGCACACTCCAAAGGCGTGTACGGGGATGGTAGGCCTTTGAATTGACACGACTTAGGAGTTTCCCATAACTCTTATGGAATTGTGGTAGACATGGGGTGGACACCAAGAAGGGGTATATAATATATAATATATATATACAAATATATATATAATATATTAATAATATATATATATATATATATATATATATATATATATATATATATACTATATATAT